>QFET01005627.1:0-29330 GCA_003316355.1 Tuber calosporum | reverse complement strand
CCTATCAGATCCATCATCATCTGGGTATGGTTCATTACCAAGCATCCATAGTGGTTGTGGTGGTAGTAGGGTGTTTAATCCACTATCAAATCCTTTTCGCTTATCCTTGCTTCTAGTTGGTGATGAATCCTTAGCTGGGACAATACCAGCAGTTGGTACCATAGGCTATAGTCATCGATTTGAGTCTCTAGAATTGCTGCCACTGAGATCTAGCTGAGATAGAACTGCAACTGGTTTTTCGGCTAATTGTCGTCCAACAGTGTCCTAGTATGCCTCCATTGACTTACTCTGTTGCAGTCCCTGTTAAGCTACAATTTCATGTTACTCTTTCATTCATCTGGTCCATTGCTGTTCCTGCTTGTATAATTTAACATCTAGGTCCATTACTGCCTTTTCATTAATACGGTCTCTTGTTTCAGCGACTTGGGCCTGTTACTTATGTTGAGCCTGTTCGCATTGGAATCCCTCCTAGTTATAAGTAAGTACCCTTTGGTACTCCTATTCAGTATCCCCACGCTTTTGTTTAATTGCTTGATGGCCTCCCTGTTTTTAACTATCATTAATCACCTCACCAACAGCCATGCGGCTTTTCTTTATTTCTACTTTTGTTAATCCTCGCTAGACATCCTGTGATAATCTAGCAATTGGAATAGAATTCTCCCCTACACTTTTGTGAAGGATGGGTCAAGGTAGTGTAATGTATATGCACACTATTTTGAAGATATAATATCAAGTACTGAGAGGTGACTTAGCTCGGTCTGCACATATATGACCTTGGAAAGATTTTCTATCCAAATGGTTAATGGGAGAGCTGGTATGGCTAATAGATGGAATTAAGGAAGTTGAAGAGGTTGATTGAGTATCCTCTTCCTCAATTATACTATCGGGCCTCAGGGGTTTAGGAATTGGTTGGTCATCTTGGGCTATATCTAGGGTTACTTGCTTATGAATGTTTATATTTTAGCTACAGGAAAATTTTAAATGTGCGGTCCTCAGACATCCAGGTACAAAATTCAGGAACTGAAGAAAAATCGGACCTGCCAGAATCCCTGACGGGATATTCGGGCGAGACAAAGTCTTACCAATAAATGAATGAGTTGATTTGTCTAAAGTGCTCGAGTGTAGGGACTAAAGATAGCTTAGTGACCCACAATGGGTAACTCTATGAAATAGCGGCATTTCCGTAAGGTCAGCACCAATTATCTCTTCCAAAGAGTATATGCCTGATAAAGGATCAAACATTACAAAAGGATTTCCAGATAGGCAGAATTGGAATTATTTCTCAGTTGTTAGTTTAATAAAGGTTCACAGATTGAATTTGTGGATTGGGGGTTAAGTCTATGATCTAGAATATAACTTAAATAATTAATTGTTGCACTTTGTGAATACAGTTATCTGACATCTGAGTTGCCCATATCTTTTTAACCTATGCTTTTTGTGTATAGTATATAAATGTTGGAGTACTATTCTGTGAAGATCAGGTTCAGATTCTTCACAGTGGAAAGGGAATCTGGTGTCAAAATTTCATAGTCGACAGTGCCTACAAAGTTGCCACTGATAGAAACTTTTAGAGTTGTAGTATTCTTTATGCATGTGATGAAATAGCCTCAAGAGTACTGGGTATCTTTGGTGACAAGAGAATAACTATATAGTGTTACAGGGTAGCCTATTTGGAGTATTGAAGTACTCTGGCCGTGCTGGTATTGAGAGGATTGAAAAACTGTCAAGAGAGCTCCATTAAGAATAAAGGTAAAATGTGGACATATTTTACAAGCTTATAATTGAATATATTGTCAAGGCCACTTCTACGTTGCTTGATAATGCCTTAACTATTGTGGACAGCTATCTGTTTATATAATTTTCCTGCAATATATGTCAATAATATATATAAAGTATCCTTAAATACCTAGACTATAGTCCAAGAGAGTAATAATACCATTTGACCCAGAAGATGTATGCCCTACTCGATTAGCTAATCCCTCAAACTATCTTTTATTCAGACTGTGTCTAACACATTACCAATAGATTGTCATTACTTTATTTGCCAATTAATGAAAGTCAACTGGATATAGCCACTTTGCCAAAATCTTACAGAATACCAAGTAATTAGTCACAACGGAAGTCTTTCCTCCATATATGCATAAAGGTGCAAATGTATATAGAATATCACCAATCATAATACTCATTCTGTTGGGTGAATGCCTTTTAATGGGTCTGAGCAGCTCCACCATGGACACTACTACTTGCCAGCATAGGCCGTAGTCATATTGTAACTTCCAAGTTCTATATACTATAACATCATATTCTTTGTCTTATTTTACATATATGTAATACCTACCCTTAGCGCCTGGTTACCAGGTATGGCTTTAGGAGTCCAACAGTGAAGACAGGGTAGGTTATCCAGAAGGTTAAGAGTTGTATTCTCTATGCCAGTAATTCTATCTTTTGATAAACCACTGAGAGGCCAAACCCATTCTAGTATAGCTTGTTCATGGGTTGATTGATCTGATTATTTCGTTGATATCATATAACATGGTCAGAGTTCTTACACCTCATATTAGTAATTGTCTCTTGTGTGACATACTATTGAGGTGGTAGTTGCTTATGATAAGGATATGGAATATGTCATTACTGGGCTCTTCATACCAGTTTCTATATATACTGCTCTGTGCCTTTCCTATCCAGAACCCACCTCGAACAGTGTTGGTCTGCTTTCTTGACTGATTCAATAGCTACATAGACCAATACGTCCTTGTATTAACATCTTGGTTACGTGAAAGGCTAATACCTTTCTAGCCTGACAATGTTACCTATTCTATAAACACTCAACTAATTGTAACAGTACAGCCCAAACTAGGGGCTACTAGAAACAACAACTTCTAAGACAGAGTTCTAGCATCATATTTACGGTTTGAAATTTGCCCTTTTGGTTCCAGGTCGAAAGAGGTCCAAATATTCTGTTTGGCCTATAGCTACTCTTTGATACATATCACTAGCTTATATGTCCATTGGGTATTGCAAGTAAAACATATTAATTATGTTACTGACTGAAATTACAATACTTCCTTGTAGGATGTAAGAGCTAGGGCTCTATGTGCACCTCTGATGCTAAAGGGATAAACTAACCCTTGTTAGAGAAAACAGGGAAAATGACCAGAATCTTGATATACTCCTGCAATACATTCAAATCTATAATGTGGTCCCCAGCTAGTGCCTACAATTGTCTTATCAGACACTAAAACAAAAGTCTATTCTTAACTACTTTAGCCCTATGGTTTTCCAATACAGATTGGGGTAACTATAGTAGAAATATTCAATTAGCTAGGTTTGCATATAGGGCCTCTAGAGTTCCTAAGTTATAGGACGTATTGTCTCTCATGTTCTGAAACCTCTTGGAATATATGAATCACATTATAGCTTCATTATTATTCATTTTCACGCCTACTCCTTTAGTAAATACCCTCTGTTATTCAGAATGAGTTAACTATTTCCCACCAGCAACTAAGCAATCCTGGATGTCTATTTATATTCCACTACTTTGAGTACAGCTAAAGATACTAGTTCTATTTCATTGACAGCCTTTAATGCTAGTAAGAAACCTGAGTAGCAGAACAAGTCTTAATAGATCAGCTTCATCGATAGGTGCATATTATACATGTATGCAAGAGGAACTGGGAGCCAGTTTCTGGGCTACTTTAAAATATTCCCTTATTCTACTAATAGCCCTCAAGACCAGTGGTTGAACCTGCACGAAACTGGGCATAGTTGTAAGAAATGTGTCCCTGTGCCGCTAAAGTGAAAATATGTGGCCCTCCGATAATAACCTATAAGGGGTTACAATCTAGCCAGCCAGATACTCTTTACTTGGTATATGAAGAAGGTGACTCTCTTGAACTAAGACAGCATGGAGAAAGTGCCCTGGATCAGGGTCAACTGATGTTATATCCTTTCTGAATAGCACTGCCTAATATGATCTAGAAGTTACCTGATAATGTCAAAGGGAGTGAGAGTATGCTGAGCACCTTACAGAAAAAACAATCTGTGTATAGTTTGAATACAAATTCTAGTCTATTTAGATCAATAACCTACTTAGACAAATAGTATAAGCCAAGCTAGGGCTATTGAATATGGTATTAGCTCAAGAGTGTACGTAACGCTTATATATACCAGTTTGTATACCAGTTCAAATCTTAGCCCAATAGTGGTCAAAGTGGGCCTAAAAAATAACAAAATGAGAGGAGTATGAAAGTAACATAACAACTGATAATACCTAGACTAGAAAGATACTAGGTGACCAAGTTAGGTAGGATAGGCCAGCTAGGCATTGTAACCAAGATACCTACTTGGATAGTGTAACACAGTAGAACTAGATATCGCCAAGGTCCAGTTAGCTATGGTAACTTGGAATGAATATTCGTAAAAGTAAGTTGGTTATACCAGGTTACCTGGTACTACACTTAGAATGTGTAACTGGTTAGTGCTGGGTACTGCGACGTAGTCTTAACGCTGTGTAAGTATAGTAGATACTTCAGGGCTAGCAATGCACATATAAATAAGTGTATGATGCTTGCAGAGTCTACTGTAAACACTAGGTTCATTAAATAGGTAAGTTCCTTCACCTAATAGGGTATGTGGCGGACTTCAGAATATATATAGGATATGACAGAGCCAACTTCACTTACCTTAGGGATCATATATGGAATTGTGGTCTCTAGTAACCCTTCTTTGATAGTTCATGAAACCTGAAATACATATGCAATCTTCGTAGAGAGATTTATATTTTATAGAAACCTAGCTTGTTAAAGGGAGACAAGAGTGAGTGAGCTTGGACAGGTTGGCTAGAGTGACAGTTGATAAAAGAAAAACAAAATCTAGATTAGGAGGTTTTCAAGAAAGATGTTATAAGTGACGAGAGTGCAGTGGAGGAAATCTCTCCTTGAGATATATACGGTGGTAGTCAATGACTGACCAGTTCCTGTTCCTAGAATTGATAGAAGATAGCACTCCTGACCTACTCTAGGTGTCTAAAATCCTGTTCGGTAATTAGGTAACCGATGGAGTTGCATTCTATGAGTCTGGGAGGACAAGATTGTTGGTTAGGATAATACTGTATACTTGATGTAACTTTTACCCCTGAACAATACTATAACTGGCAGAAGTTATAAATGAGAAATCCAAAACCTGTTTTATGGCAGCTGAGCTTCTTAACAAACCATTGACTACGTCTTAGGTACATTAGGCCAATAGAGTAGTAGCACTTGCTGTATGACCTATACTGAAACCTGGAAAAATGCAAATAGGCCAAGTAGAATACAACGACCATTGAAGTTGCAAAATAGCAGAGGAGGCACTGGGGTATATAGTCTGGATATACAAGAGGTGTCCTGTATCGACTCTACAGTATGCCATAGACAAAGGTAAGTTTGTAGAGGATTTCGACTCCTGCAAGTAAAAGAAAAATGCATTGTAGTGATTCAATTCCATTGGTGGACTCTTCGGATCAGAGCTATACGCAGGGACACTAAGGGAATTTCCTACAGTTAGTAATTGACACCATGGCACGGAGAAGCCTGTGCTAGATCGATCACTGTAGATAGGCATATAATGGGTTTTATAAATCTACTTAAATGACGGTGACAAGCAATCCTGTCTGATAATCAACTATCATCTCAATAAGAACTGCATTGTGTGAAGCTAAGGCTTAACAAAATTAAGATTTATCATTTTGATTCCTATTTCATTATCTGTACCTTGGGTGAATCTTACCTCAAATATGGAGTACAGTAGTAACTAGTCGCCCACTCCTCCAAGCCTGGAGGACTTGTCTTCTCTTAATATATCAAGAACTTTGTCCTCTCTTGATATAGTATATTATTAAATGGTAATTTGTTATAGATACATGGTTTATCACTTGGTTTATTTTATTTTTCCAATTCAGTTACCATATTACTAATTTTGCCACTTTCTAATATCAATCATGATTAGGGCAAACCCAAAGGATTCGTGGGTCTGTCACCTGTGTATTAAGCTTTCTTTTCCACTATCTTGTTTGCCAGCTTATACCTCATTCCAGATTTATCAATATTTTTTTATATTTAAACTAATATCACAGCCTACCTACTAGATATAAGTATAATTATATTTAATACTCTTTAATTATATTTAATACTCTTTAACCAATCCTCCTAATCTGGTACTTTAAAAAATGAAATTGAAATATGCAACATATTTAGTAATAACAAATTCAAACTAAATGTACGCCTTTACTTACTCCATCTTACAATAATAAGATCCCCATTGTGCACCTTTCCGTATATCAACTTTTCCTCTATATACATTTCAGAAATCTTTTGATAACTGATTCAATCATCATCATCCCTCCCTTACCAATACTCTCTTCTGATTGAACTCATTAGAACTATTTTGACATTGTAACCTATCTTGACACTACATGAAATACTGTATGAGGGTTCAAACAAGCTGTTACCTTAAAAAATCTTGCATTATATATCTTTAATACTTATGGCATGTTAAAGATAATCTAGGTGGATTTGGTAAGTGTCTCTTCTGATTGCTATCCTAGGGCCTTACTTTATCCTTTTGTGAAAAATACCATAATACCTCTACTTTACACTATGCAGAAATATTTATCGACTGACAGTTCTTTGTGTATGTTGCCAAATTCATTATCCTCCTTTTCTGATTTGAAATGTTCCTTAGCGATTGTAAAATCTCTTTTAGTTATTACTTGATAATATAATTCATTCTATTATTATTTACATATAAATATATTTTTAATCTAAATACAACAATATATTGTTAATTTTTAAATTGCATTCTATAACTCATATACTTTCTTAAGCAGTTAATTTTTAATTATTCCCCTATATTCTCAATGTAGACAAATATTTTGTACTTGTTGATTATACTTTAACTGTAATGGCATTCTATGATGAATCTACTATTACAACTTACTTGATTATGGTTATTACTTATTTTAGTTTATATCTGAAAAGCACTACCTTTTGAATATCTCTCCTACTTGGTTATAACTTCCCAACTCGTTATTTTTACCTTGTTTCACCTATCATTGTGCTCTTCTTGCTAATACCTATTAGAATATTGATATCCTCCTGTTTTACCTGATGTATTAATATAGTATTAGTCCTAGACTGTTCTTACTTCTTGGATTCTATGACTAGTTTTAGTAGCTCCAACTAACCACTTTTAATACTCTGTTTTCTGAATATGATTACCTTCTAATGCTCTTTCTGGTAGAATAATTTTGAATAAGCGTATTAGTGCTTTTGTTAAAAGTAGTTAGCTACAATCTTTTGAACTTAAAGAGCCTGTAATTCGGACTCACAAGCCTCAAAGGACTATCATCTTTAATAGTACAATTCAATAGTTACTCTATTTGGTTCGTACACTTGACTTTGTCAATTGAAGACCTCTGTTGTCGAACTTTCCCCCTTTATCCTAATGGTATCTTTGGAGTCCTCTGAACATGCGTGAGATACTTGTAGGTAGGTTACATAACCTTTACCTTTCTAAACTTTTTAATTTAATTTAATTATTTATTTATCATATATAATTCATTTATTATTTATAATTTATATATTATTTATAATATTTATTCTCTGTAAGATATATTATCTTTTTATTATTATTATGTTGTATTTTATTTATATATATTTTATTTTTAGGGCCTGTTTGGCATGCAATCATAAATAGAAATGCCATTTTGCTTGAAAATGGCTTTAATGCCATTTAAAAAAAATGCCATTTTATAAAAGATAAAGTGTTTGGCAATATTTTCTTGTTATTTAGAGTTTATATAAGTAAACACATAGCTTAATAAATGATAGGTTTAAATTAGCTATACTACCAGGGATAGCATTCTTTTTTGTCTGTGTGACTTCTTTTATAAAAATCACCTACTATATATAAATTTTGGGCTTCACATGTTTTTCAAACGGTATATATTAAGGATCCTCTTCTCAATTCACTTAGAATATCACACTCTTCTCTTTCTCTTTAGTACAACACAAACACCAACACTCTTCTCCTTTCTTTCCCTACTCCAGTTCTTCCAAACTATATCTTTACTATTCTAGTTTCCCTTTTTTTCATCTCTTTTACAAACTACTTTACCTCTATTACCCTAAACCTTATTCAGCCTTTAAAGTGCACCACGTTACACTTGGTTTATCTATTGAAATAAAACCTTGTGTGGGGCTACAATTTTCCTCAAACTTTTTTCAAGTATGTTTGCTCTATCCTACAACATATTAACAATTCTGCATATATTAATCTGAGAAAAATTACACTAACCAAGTTGTTATTCAGGATGGGAAATAGTGTTTGGATAGATGAGACAGACAGGTTCTTGATAGAAGCCTTACTGAGGCGGGTACAAGATGGTGAAAGGGGGGACAATGGGTTTAAAAAACAAATCTGGGGGACCATGGTTGCAGAATTGAATACTGGATATAGTGAAATTTTGGAAAAGCCAATTACAGAGGCTCAAGCAATGGCTAAAGAGTCCAGGAAGTGATATATTCCTTAATTATTCTTATATGTACCACGAACTTATTGTTTAGTTGAAAGGTGAATTTGAAATAGTTTGGGCAATGAGACAAAATTCTGGTTTTGGATGGGATGAGAACAAAGGATGTCCTACAGTACCTCCTGCCGTATGGAAGTCAGATCTTGAGGTAAGTGTCATACTCTATAAATTGACAAATCTGGTAGCTAACTAAAGTATATATGATTACACACACATAAAGAGGCAGCAAGATATTGAAACAAGTCATTTGCACAGTATGACCTCTTGGCAGAACTCTTTATGGGTGTAAGAGCAAATGGTCAGTATGCGTGAACAGGAGAGTGGGAGTCTAATGTAGAGCAGAAAAGGGAACAAGATGTAGATGAAGAACAAGGGATTTGGAGAAATGAAGTTCAAGGTCATAGTGAGATAGGTAATACTGAAGGGATGGCTTTGGAAGATTTACAGAAGATTTATTATAATGATACTCCTAATCTTTCTTCCAAGCCCATCCAGGAGGCATTACCTATCAGGAGAGTACAAAACCGCTCTCACTATTTGGATGCTAATCAAGCTGGGTATGAGATTTCGCCTAACTCAAGAGGAGGGAAATGAGCAAAGGTTGCGCAAAGGGGTTTGTCGGCAGTTATGAGAGAGGTTATTGATGATGCTGTTTTGCTAAGAACACAAGGTGCTGTATCTAAACAAGAGGTAGTAATTAAGGTTCTGCAGGAGAACTATGAGGATGTATTAGATGATGATGATATGGTAAAGGCGGCTATGATGTTAGAGGTTTAAGAAAAGGCTTTTGTATTTACTCCTTTCAAAGGGGGGTGACTCAGAGATGCCTGGTTGAAAATGGAAATAGAGAGATCTGTATTCCTTTAATCTATATCTTGTATAAGTGATGTCAATAAATATCAAGTTTGTTAGCTGTATGTTCCTCTAATTGTGCCAAGATTGTATGTAATTATTGGTTTTCATCCAGAATTATATATACATATGAGAGATGAAATTATCAATTCTGTCTATTCTGACTTAGATACATCTCATAATCTGTCCACATTTCAGTGGCAATTCTGACCCGTAGCAGTGACATCTCATCATTATTTTCATTTCCTTGTTGTCCATTCTCGTCTCTGCTCTCATCATATTAGACCTCATTTCCGTCCTCATTTTGTATCAATTTCCGCTGCCTAATTTCTATTCCTGTTATTTTATTATTTTTATTATTAGTGATCTGTTTCGCTTATTAGAATAATTAATTTACGGAATACCTTGCCCTAAACAAGGTTGCTCAAATAAACTTGATTATCTCGAATCAAGTCCTAGTGCTGTTCTTCTATAACTTGTATTTCTTTAGATAAAGTTATGTAATCCAGGAAGAGCAAGGATGAGTTTGACTTGAATCGGAAGCGAGTATAGTGGTGCGTATAGAAGAATTCCAATATGGTGTTTCATAAATCCCATATTTCTCTCTATTACATTCCACAATTGAGAATCTCTTAAGTGGAAAAACTCTTCATTTGTCTCTGGTCTACAAATAGTTGAACTTAAATTAGCTTTTGTATATGGAATAATAGTCAACGTTCAATTATTTAAGAATTGCATTTGGAAGGGAAGTGACCTGTGTCTAGACTGTTATTACTCACATAAATGATAGTGAACTCAGCAATATGGAGTTAAACAGCCATTCTTTAGTGCGTATCCTGCATCTGCATGATAATACTTACCACTTTGATTTCAAAAACCCTTATTCAATGCCTCTTAAAACACTCTTCCATCTTGTGTGGAGCCCACTCACCCTGGTAAAATATTTGTGAAAATCATATCAATACTGCACGCAAATAGTACATTTTGAGAGATGTAACACTTAAAGTTTCGGAATAGTGCAGACTGAATAGCAGGATCATGTGCAGCAACTTGGGTTTTATCTAGCGCTCTAATCAGATTCTGAAAATATGGAAAAAACTTTGTATTCTTTCTGATTTCCCATGTGCATTGTGTTCTACCAGGTCCTACCATTGCCTTCTACTGCTCAATCATGACTGTCAATACCAGCTGAAAAGGCATAATAGGAAAAGAGTCTCTGTATATAAAATAGTATTCAATTATTAGTTCCTGTAAATTTCATCCAAAGAGATTCATACCTGCTAACAGTGTCACAACAGTGTTGAAATCGTTCCTGCACATCCCTATTTGAAGGCCCACGGGCTACCGTCTAAAAAAACATTCCAACTTATTCTTCCATCTTAACATCCCTAGTTTCCCTCAATCCACCCTTTACTCCGAAACATTGGCAAAGCCATAGGAAACAATCACAAGATATACGAAACAAGTCCAAGAATCACCCCTTGTCGGTCTCATTATCTAATAGCTGAATCAGAATCTGGCTTCCTGTAAGGGGAGAGCTCCAACAAGCTTTTTTTTCATACCGATCAACTATCTCCTCTGCAGCCGCTATTGCAAGCAGGTGTAATAAACTTCCATCAAGCTTTAACATAGGAGATTTATCGTATGTGGATTCCGTTGAAGTTAGAGAAGGTTGTTTCATACTCGTCTTATCAGGTTGATGTCGTAACTATCTTTACAATCACAAGGAATATTCACCTCAAACACTTACCAATAGTCACTAAAATTATCATTACTCAAATAAATTTTCCTCAGTAATTAGTTACTTTTTCTCCTCTGTGTTTTACCCTATCCTAAATTCCTCCTAACTTACAACAAAAATGGCATTTACAAAAAATGCTACAACATTTAAAAAATGGCATTTTAATATGCATGCCAAACTGTAGTCCACTTTTTTTAATTTTTATCAAGCAAAAATACCATAAAAGTCAGAAAAATTGCCACTTTTCTTGTTTGCCAAACAGGGCATTACTATTATTATTAATTTAAATATATTTTAATTTGGCTCTATTTAATTTTCATTTTATTTATATATATTTTTATTTTATTTTATTTTATTTTTAATTAATTATTTTAGATATTTCTTTTTTCTTTTCATTTATTTATAAATATTATATATATTTTTATTTATTTATTTTATTTATTTATTTATTTATTTATTTATTTATTTATTTATTTATTTATTTATTTATTTATTTATTTATTTATTTATTTATTTTTTATTTATTTATTTATTTATTTATTTATTTTTTATTTTTTATTTTTTTTTCATTTATTTTATTTTAGTTTTAACTTTTACCATTTTCTTATATTTTATTTTATAATTATTATTGATTATGTTATTTGTATATTATTATTAGTTTTATTGTTATTATAACATTTTTTAAATCATATATGTATTGAGTAGTTTATCACAAAGTGCTATCTTATCTCATCAAAAAGGACAATCTGATCATCCTAGAGGTTCTTCTCATGTGGACCTACCAGTAATTACCATACCACCCTTGCACGACAATGCTGAGAGGCTGTAACATGTGTACATGTTCCGATACCTCTATTCCCACTCTCATTAGCCTTTCCTTTGTCAGATTATATTCATAGGATTTAATTTCTCTTGTATTTGATTTCTTTACCTGATTCTCTAGATTTCAGCGTTCTGATTACTGTATGCTTTGGAGGATCGGCAGGATTGTGCCCCAGGAGTTCCAAGGGAAGGGTCAGGTTATGTATACCGGCGGTAGGATAAAGGCTGTGTTGTGGGAAAGCCACAAGCTTTCCACGACTCTGGCAGGGGCACAGGATACCGGTAGCTGTACACTCACCGGTAATGATAGTGGCGGCGGGTTTCCAGAGCCTCAGCTCTTGCAGGAAAGATATCAGGTATTTAAGAGTGGTCTCCTGGCTAGCAGGAGACATCAGACTTTAAACTGATACCTAGACCTTGAATACAATTGGTTGAACGGTGATCCTATTATTCCCCTTCGCTCTATAAACCACTCTACTGTACTCCCCTTGTCTTCACCTCGCAGTAGGTTTCCCTTAGACACCAAAGCCATAGTAGGCTACCCCTTAGGCTCTACTGTATAATCGTTCACACTGGCTAGCGCCTGTTACATTTTTTTCGCCTCAGCAGGTGATATCTGATTCTCAGGATTGAGAATAGTGGGTAGGATTGATCACCCTTCCCTTTTCTTGATAACTAGTTAGAAGCAGGAGTGGCAGGGAGAGACTCCCGGCTCTAGTGCTACATTTATCATTACAGACAGAAGAAGTCAGACCTTCCAGCAGACTTGGGAATAACCCAGACACAGACTCAGAAGGAGAAGGTGACGATACACCTATACCTAGACAAAGTTTCCTACAACCAGGAGACCTTGATACCGACTCAGAAGAGGACCTTACAGCAGAGCAAATCGTCCAAAGGGAAAGCCAGAAAAAGAGACAGTACCGGCTTCGAGACAAAGAACCAGAAGCATCTTGCAGACAGTCTTTGGCACCCTACCACACTCTGCACTACCTTCAAGAACCGAGACACGACCTGGCAGATTTCCAGACTTCCCAGGACCCTCTAGACAACCACCACCACCTCAAGGAAAAGGGAAAGAACCAGAAACTCCCAGACACCCGCCTGCACCTCCACCATCATCTAGGACGATGGCTGACACTCCAGACCAACCCAGGAAACTCAACATCAAGCTTCCACAACCATCCAAATTCATTTGAGAGGGCGAAGATCTACAACTTGATAAACTCAAGCGCTGGTTTAGGGAGGTTAAGAAGTACTTATCCAAGTATGATGTCATTGATGACACTGAGGATGTGGTGGACTACTATGGCACCTATACAGAAAAGCGAGCACATAGTGCCTACCTCAACCTCATAGATGAGTTCGAAGATAACCAACCCTCCCACCAAGAATTCTAGATTTGCTTTAACCTGCTGGTTGAAGAATCAACCAACACAGATGACCTATACCGCAAATGGCAGAAGATACAACAGTCCTCAGGAGGCAAGCCAGTGAGAATTTCAAAGATTGCTGGAGAACTAGAAGACCTAAGAGGAACACTGCCTAGAGACTCAATATCTGACTATGAACAAAGACAACGCTTATTGGATGCCATGGATCCCAGGCTCAGAAGAAATTTGGAACCACAGATAAGAGATACCGATACCTGGAATCAAGTGGTCTAACTCGCAGAGAGATATGATGCAACAATATTCAAGACTGGAGCCTATGGGAGTAGCGGCAGCCCCTCCAGCAACTCCGGAAATAAGCCAAACCTAGCTAAGAACTCTCCATAACAAACCAGCAACAAGCTAGCAGGAAAAGGCAAAGCTCCAGCAAGAAAATCGACCTATCCCAAGCATAAGAAACCAAGCCAGCAGGAAATAGATCGACGTAAGTGAGAAGGAGCCTGTTACTACTTTGGAGAAGCATGACATATGGCCAATGATTGTCCAAAGAAGGAAATCAAGTCCAATCATGTCACAGACACCCAGGACACCACAGATAGCGAGAAAGAGCACTATGAGGCAGAAAGTGATGACACAGAAGAGTTGGATGGAAGGAATACGATCATTACTTAGAAGACTATAGTTGGCGCCACTAAGGAAGCGCCCAGGCTATTTCAAGTATTAGAATTCACAATGCTAGTCAACAAGAAACACGCCAGCATCCTACCAGACACTGGAACCATTGGAGGTAACCTAATCAGCAATCGCTTTGTTACAACAAACAATATCCCTTATTCCAATAAGAAGACACATATAACACTCAAAATGGTTGTCCAAGGATCCAGATCAAGCAGCAATCACACCTGAATCACTGATATCGAAATTGGAAGCATGAAGGTACCCAAGGTACACATAAGTGTCACTCCAGTATCAGATTATGATATCCCACTCAGCATGGATGACCTCATATGCTTTGAAGCAGTCATAGACTGCTGGAAAAATATTCTCTACTTCCCTGACTACAAAGTCAGAGTAAACTGCAATAGGAACAGCACCCAGCCTCGCTCAGCGATAGCTAAACAGGGTGACATACCAGATTACCTAAAGATGTTCCCTCAGGTTTTTGTTATGTAAATACCTGAAACCCTACCACCATTGCGGCGCTTTAACCACCAGATCATAATCAAGGACCCAGACCTTAATGTCAAGATGCCAACCTTGAATACCCCGGAAAAATTGATTCCTAAATTCAAGGCATGGAGAGAGAAGCAAATCAGGGCTGGAATACTCTACAGATCACAGACTCCAGGAGGCGCCAGAATGTTCATTCGAGGGAAACCTGATGGCAGGATAAGACCATTAGTGGACCATCGCTATAGGAATAAGAAGACTAAAAAGGACGAAGCCCCTATCCCTAATCAGCAGGTCACACTCAACACTGTGGGCAGAGCCAAATTCCGAAGCAAGATAGACCTCAGTGATGCCTACTTTCAGACCAGGGTTGAGCCTGAGGATATGAAGTATAACACTATCAAGACAACCTTTGGAGGCTTTGCCTGCAAAGGAATACTGCAAGGAGACACAAATGCGCCAGGAACTTTCATGAGAGTCAAGGAACATACACTCTCAGAAGAGTTAGGAGTCTTTGTATGGGTATACATTTACGATATCCTGATATATAGTGATACACACCAAGACCATATCAAGCCTATCAAAGCTATTTGCAAGAAGCTGGAAAAAGCGCAGCTATATGCCAACCCAAAGAAGAGTGTTTTCTTTGCAGAAAAACTTGATATACTAGGTCACCTTATTGATGATAAAGGCATTCACCCAGAACCAGAGAAGATCAGAAGCGTTGAGGACTGGACAAGACCTCAGAATAGAAAGGAACTTCTGCGCTTTAGTCGGATGGTTAATTATATCTCCCAGTTCATCAGAGACATCGCCACTATTACTGCACCTCTTACAGAGCTTACCGGCGATGTTGAATGGATATGGACAGACTGGCAGGAAGCAGCCTTTCAAGCAGCGAAAAAGATGGCGAAAAATCATCAAGTTTTTAGACCTATTAACTATACCAACCCAGTCCCAATCTGCCTATTCACCGATACATCTCCTACCGTCAGTGGCACTTGGATAGGCCAAGGACCAACCAGAGATACAGCCAGACCGGCAGCATTGCATTCCAGGAAACTGTCACCCTCTCAGAGTAACTACCCCACCCACCAACAGGAAGCGCTAGCAATAGTTGAGGCTGTACAAGCCTTCGCACACCTGTTGTCCCACACAAAGTTGACCATAGTTACCAATCATGAGAGTCTTACCAAGCTGATGACATAGAAGAATCACAGTGAGCGGCAGCTCAGGTGGATAAGGCATCTTAGCAACTTTGATTTTATAATAGAATACATGCCTGAATTTTCCAATTTTCTGGCACACTATCTATCCAGAGTTCATTAAACCAATTCTGGCCCTGAAGATATAATACTACAGGACCCCACCACTGAAAATTCAGATCTCCAGAACCTCAACTCCAATCATATTCAAACCAACTACACTTCTTCCTCATACTATAGCCTTGATTCCGACAGCGAATTGGAAACCATTGAAGAAACACAGCAGTCACCATCCCTCACTAAACGCGAATCAATCTACCGCTCCTCCACACCCTACCTAGCAAGCAAAGAGATAGCAGTCAATGCAGTCACTCGCTCAAAAGTGCAAGAATAGCGCTAGCAGGAACGATAGCAGCATCCAGGCAGGTAACTCTAGGGGAGACAAAGCTACCTAGATCCTTCACCAGTCTAGAGAGTAACGAAGCCATTCAGAGCACTCTTGGACTGCCTGCTATGATGACCGTTGCCTCACACACAGTGACAGCAGAGAAGCCAATAGATATTTCCCCAAGGGCTTTGGGGAGCGAGAGCAAGCAAAGAAAGCCAAAGCAACATCAGATATTTCAATGGACAGTAGCCCCCCTCCACCAAACGATAGCTCTATGTCACTAACATCACCAGGAAACAAATACCTCAGAGTTGCAGATATGTTAACTCCAGCGTCCCCACCTCTGGCTTCACCAGCTTCTCCAGCTTCTAGACCCCTCTATAATGATCCTGAAGCTTTCTGGAATTCTAGGGAAACCAATAAGGCCCAGATCTTCCTTGGTACTCTCCACTTATCCCTTATATGAAAATTCTGCGCAACTGTCATTGAAGCTCTCCACAATAACCCTCTTATCCGGTGAGTCCTGGTGAACAACTGACAAGCTACACTATTCAATCCAGGATGGCATCCTCATAGCAGACAATACCAACGGCTATTCTAACTTCTATATCCCTATGGCACCCTTAGAAAGGCCAGTATCCTTGCGAGATTTCATCCTTACAACAGTTCATGAAGGCCTAGGACATTTCTCAGCTCACAAGTCCTAAAAGTATGCCGCTTGTTTCTGCTGGTGGCCTCTGATGAGCCAGTACTTCATAGCCTACTGTCGCTCTTGTAATCAATGACAGATTAACAAGGAGCCAACCAAACTTGCGGCAGGTAGATCTCCAGCCCTGCCAGCACCTGACGAAATATACCAATCCCTTGCCATTGGCTTCGCTGGCCCCTTCAACAAATTAAATAACCATAGTACCATCATGGTTATTATCATAGCTTTACCTCCTACACTCATCTTATACCACTTCAGGAGTCTGCCACTTCTGAAAAGGTATTCAGCAAGCTCCAGAAGAAGATATTTGATGTTCCTGAACATCCCCTAAGCATAGTTGTGGACCAAGACTCCAGCTTTACCTCTAAGTTGTGGTCTCAAATGATGAAGTCAATGGGAATCGAGGTCTGGATGGCAAATCAATACCACCACTAAACTAATTGCCAGGTAGAGTGCCGGATTCGCACCCTTAAACAGAGGATGAGGAACTTCATCAACAAAACACAGAACAACTGGTCCAAAGCCCTCACCGATAGCAGCAGGAATGAATGGCGCCCGCCATGAATCCTAGGGAATATCTCCATACTAAGCACTCTATCGACGCCCTGAAAAGCTCTTCAATCCTGTCCTCAGATCCACAAGCAAAGTAGCAGCAGTGGACGAGATCTTGAATGCCCATGAAGCTACTAGGATGGAAATTGATATGGCTAGAAAGCATGCCTCATTCCGGTAGACTGTGCAAGCGGCTACAAAGAGGAACCCCTCTCGAAGACTATTCAATATTGGCACCAGAGTTCTTGTTAGAGGACGCCGTTACTCCCCTGCCCCTCGACGATCTAAGAAGCTAGAGCCTCGCTAGTTCGGACCATTTAAGGTCCTAGAGCATGAATCTAGTAGCGATAACTACAAGCTGTAATTGCTTAAGAGAATGGAGCACCAGAAGCCATACTTTCACATGTCATGCCTCAAGTAATACCATGAGAACAAACCGAATAGATTTGCATCCAGGAGGATGGATAGGTCGGCCCCTACACTCATCAAGAATGCAGAAGAATGGGAAGCAGAGGAGATACAGGATTATTGCCTAGAGAATAACAGGGTCGAGTTCCTGGTACACTAGAAAGGGTATGAAAGGACAGCTGACTCTAGGGAACCAATCGAGAACCTGGAGAACTCAATGGAAATCATAGCGGAATATGGGAAAGAAAACCAAAGAACTGAACCGATGCCTAAGATCACCTCCCACTATGTCAAGACTTCTTGGGAGCCTCTCGAAGTCTCTACAACCCCTTGCACCAGAACCATAGTTCCCAACGATTTCTGGCAGCCCTATACCAATGATGAATACGATTCTGTAGGCTCAGATGATAGCTACTTCAACACTGATGATGCTTCTATGCTCTGGCATAGGGAGAGTGGTGATAAGGCTTAGGCCTTAGGAGAAGATAAGTATTGTTCAGATTTGGGGAATGTGACATGTGTACATGATCCGGTACCTCTATTCCCACTCTCCTTAACCTTTTCTTTGTCCGTTTACCTTCATATGATTTGAATTCTTTTGTATTTGATTTCTATACCGGAATCTCTAGATTCCGGCGTTATCCTTACTGTATACTTTGGAGGTTCGGCAGGATTGTGACCCAGGATTTCCAGGGAAGGAACAGGTCATGTATACCAGTGGTAGGATAAAGGTAGTGTTGTGGGAAAGCCCCAGGCTTTCCAGGACTCTGGCCGGGCCACAGGGTACTGGTAGCTGTACACTCACCGATGATGATAGTGGCGGCGGGTGTCCAGAGCCTCAGCTCTTGCAGGAAAGATAACATGTATTTAAGAGTAGTCTCCAGGCTAGCAGGAGACATCAGACTTCAGACAGATGCCTAGACAGTGAATACACTTGGTTGAACGGCGTTCCTCTTGTTCCCCTTCGCTCTATAAACCACTCTACTGTACCCCTCTTGTCTTCGCCTCTTTGTAGGTCTCCCTTAGACACCAAAGCGATAGCAGGCCACCGCTTAACCTCTATTGTATAACCGTTCACACAGGCTACAGCCTGTTACAGAAGCCAATCGAAAATGCAAAAATCTTTCTTCACTTATTTGTCCTTCACTGTTTGTTGACACTCTCTCCCTCAACCATTCTTCCCTTCTGCTTAGATCATATTTCATCCACAAGCACCACTTTCCACTATACTAAATACGACCGCACTGCACAAGATATCCCCTCTCTCTTCAACTGTGTATCACTTAGCAGCACCTATTTCCACCAACATAATCTCCTAACAAAATGCTACGATGCATTCGCTGCCGGAAACAGAGCTTGAAGAGTACATATGATAGGGATACAAGGGGTGGATTGCGCCGTCTGTCGTAGCTGCTTTGTTAGTAACGCCCATTCACCTAGAAATATTGTTAAACAAGTTTTTTGAGTTTTGATCAATGTTACATGATATATAAACCAAGCAGAGAACCTGGAGGCAGACCTTATCCGCCAGAGCCAGCCGGGACAAAGGAAAAGGGGAGGATGGCACAGGAATGAGGGCAGCAAGGGGCGAAAATATGAGGGAGCTGACAAATAATACAACAAGTAAGTTAATATTCCTCGATATTGAAGGTGGAATCTCATAGAGGGAGAAGTGGCAGGTATCAGAGAGGCTTGGGGATGAGAAGGGGTGGTCCCAATGGGAATCCAAGAAGGTAGGAGATATATATACTGGGCCTAAGGAAATATCTAACCTTGGTAAAGTCTAAAGGACTGGAGCAAGATTGGAAAAACAAGCAGTAGAACTGCTGAGGAACCCACAAAGTAGGCAACCAACATTCAAACAAAGAAAATGGAAGCTAATAAGAATTTTAGTACATGCGAGAGGGGAGGAGAGGTGGGGGTGTCAGTTGTGTCTTAGACACCTTGGAGTCGTGTGGTTTGATCACAGTGCTGGAGGGCAGGTGCTCAGAATATGGAGAATGTGTCTGGTAACAGCAAATATGCCAATAGAGAAGAGATAGACCAAAGCTAATGGGTATGAATTGGATAGGCCGCAAGACAGAGAGCACAAGCTAGAGTCATAGTGGCACCAGCTGGAAATATGCTGCTGGTACCCCTAGCTGCCGTACAAGGGGGACAAGAGGCACAGTCAAGGGTACCTTTGTCCTTTGTGTGCCAGAGAGCAAGGTGGACATGCCATGATCTGGGCAGGTTGGACATATGGTACACTGCCTGCCATGCTTTGCACTGGAGAGGAGAGTTGCCAAGTAAAAAAGGAGAAAGCCTGGTAAGGCAACCTTTGAATCCTGCTGCATTCATGGCAAGGAAGTTATTGTGTGAATGCTCCCCGTGTCATAGCCCCTGGATGACCTGATATGTGGGGTTAATCCACAGGGATGGTCATTCAGGGAGAATCTGAGGCAGTGGAATTCGGCCTTTGCCTGCACCAGCGTCAAGTACAATATGGACAATCAGACTAGTGAGATTGGAGGCACCTTCCAGCTTTTTCAGATCTATGGCGCACCCTATCATTGGCCTGGGAGATGTGTTGTATTCACAGGTCTACCTCTATAATCCACAGGCTGGAGCTGGGCAAATATCTGGACGTGCTCAAAACTTGTATGCCAATCTCATTGGTTCCTTGACCATGATGCTTCATGGATCCAACCCCCATATACAACTCTATCTCATGGCTTATGAACGCCTGGCTCAGATTAGAGGAGCGGAAAACAATTACAAAATTATCCTCAACTCACAACTAACCCTGGTTGGGTAGAGAGGACCTATTTTGAGACGGAAGAACCTACCGTCAGCAGATAGAGTCTCCATGATACTGCCGGAAGAATCAGTGAGGGAGAGATTGAGGGACATAGTGCTGCCTAAAAGGGTGGATGGGGAAGGGGAGAATAACATGTTTACTCTCATCAACGATAATCATGCATTGTACCTACCGCTATACTATGTTTTCAACTTTCCCTTTAGGAAACATTTGGGGCACAGGGGTAGTAGGCTGGTCGATGGACCTGGATCTCACAGGCCACAGCACTCCATCAATAGGTTCTGCCTTCATACCAGGGTTGATGAGCTGACCACTCTCTTCTGTGGTTAAAGGTTATGCTAACAGTTTATTGTTGACCCATGGGCCGTAAGTGATAAGAACAAGCTGGCCTGGATCTGCAACCATCAAGCGAATATTAGGGCTAAGCTGTACAATAGTCTGGGAATGTTTTGCAAGCTGGTGATGTGGAGATTGACCAAGTGGGAAAGAGGGTGGTTCTATCTTTGAGTTATGTCTGAGGAGACCGGTTTATGCAGAAGCTGTATCAAGACAGCATAGCGATTGTGACCCAATTTGCCAAACCTTGGCTGTTCTAAACCTTTATTACGAGCCCTAAGTGGGTTGAGATTGAGAACGAGTTAATACCAGGTCAGCAAGCGTCAGACAGACCTGATCTGGTGTCACTAGTTTTCAATCTCAAGGTACAAGATCTTTTCAACCAGATCCGGCACAAGGAGGTCTTTGGACCTTGGTTGGGCTGGGTCTGGACCTTCGAGTACCAGAAGCGAGGTCTCCAACATCTCACCTCCATGTGTTTCTAAGGACTGACTACCAGTTCCTCACTGAGGCTTATATAGATCAGTTTATGAAAGCCGACCTCTCTACAGGGCCTGATGCGATTGGTGAGCTACTGCTTGGGATTATTGAGAGCACAATGGTAGACACTCACTGTGCTGGTGGTAATGGTCAGGCCATGTGCATGCAGGGCTTGAACCCTGTTACCACTTAGACCTGCCATAATAGCTAACCCCGGAGAGTTCCAAGAGGAGACTATAATCACGAAGGATGGCTATCAGCTCTATCGTAGAAGGGATACAGGTCCTTAATTGACAGTGGCAGTGAATACAAGTAGAGCGAGCCTTTAGCCTGTCATAGATAAAAGAAGGGTAGTTCCCTACAGCCCTTACCTCTCGCTCGGCTAAAAGGTCCATACCAATGTCAAGGAGTGCGGGTCTGTCAAAGCAGTCAAGTAATTCACAACTACATTGAGAAGGGTGGAGGTCGTGCTACGGCCAGTGTGGATTCACACTATGATGAGATCAAACGTCATTTACATGGTCGCTATATTGGTCCCACAGAAGCAGTTTTGCTACTATTGGAGTTTTACACTTATAGGGAACTCCCAGCGGTAACAACTCTTCACCTGCATCTTGCGGGCATGCAGGCCGTCTACTTCTCAGAGCAAGAGGATCCAGGTGCTATTTAAATGCGCTTTGAAAGGTCCATGACTTCCCTCCTAGCATTCTTCAAGTACAACTCTGAGAATGTAGATGAAATGCAGTATTTGTTCGATGAATTTCCTGAGCACTTAGTGTCCGAGCGTTAGGTGTGATGAAGCGCAGAATACAGAGATTCTCATATGGTCACATGTGGTCAGCCAGTCCCTTCATGGGTGAGTGCTACTAGCTGTGCTTAGTTCTCACTGTTGTTCTTGGTGCCAGGTGCTTCTAAGACCTGTGGACGGTATATGGGATAGAGTGTGCAACCTTCAAGGGTGCCTGCATTGCCTTGGGGTAGTGAGAGGATAATGGAGAGTGGATTGCCATGTTGAGGGATGCACAGGAGTTCAAGACAGGAAGATCCTTTCGGCATCTGTTTTTCGCTTGCCCTGGAACAAACAACTATCGCCAATCCACTTGCCATCAGGGACGAGATCCGGGATTGTTTCTGCAATAACCTAACCCACTTGCTTATAACAGGTAGGATTGGGTTGCCGGTTGGTGCGGAGTGCATGGGGGCAGGCCTTACTCTCGACTATGGACTCTATCATATTGCGGAGTTCTTGAATGAATTTGGTAAGTCCTTGTTTTAGTTTGGCCTGGAGCAACCGGCATTGGATTGGAGGCAGGGGGGAATTGGGGTTGTGGGAAATGTGAGGATGGGGGAGCAGATGGGATATGATATGAAGCAGGAGTGGTAGTTGTTTGACATGATGTGGGACAAGTTGAAGGAGGAACAGGTTGCATGCTTCAATGCAATTGTTGCTGCAGTTGAGAGCCACAAGCAGGATCCATAGCAATATGAGTCCTCGGGTACATTGTTCCTTCGTGGCCCGGTAGCTACAGGCAAGACCTTCCTCAACAACTGTCGGTGTAGTTATTTCCAGACCCTGGGCAAGATTTTCATGTGTGTCGCATCCTCCTGAATTAGAGCTTATCTACCGCTGGTGGCCGGACAGCACATCCAAGGTGCAACATTCCCCTTTCGAATAACAACGATGGTGTATGCAATATCACGCGAAACACCTTCCTTGGCCACTTGATTCGCAGAACCTCACTTATCATCACGGATGAAGTTGCCATGCAGCATAAGGTGTTCTTCGAGGCAGTCAACAGAACTTTGAAGGATGTCTGCAACGTTGGTAATCCACAGTTGTTTGGTGGGATTCCTATGGTACTCGGTTGTGACTTTGCACAGATATTGCCTGTCATCCGCCGAGGAACCAGACAATCCACTGTGGTATCCTCTGTTCTACCAAGCTCTATTTGGCCTCACTTGTATATATTGAAGCTCAAATCAAGTATGGGAATGGTGGCCAGTGAGGCCAACCAAGTATTTCTCACCTTTCAGACTGAAATGGTTGCCAATCACACCATGCATAGCAAGCTTCAACTCCTGCTTATATTCGTTGGGTATCCACAGGTGATCAGCTCAGTGATCTTCAGTATCCACAGACATGGTTGAATTAGCGCTTTACGATGCACTGTGCTGTTGCAGGAAGAGCTATCCTGGCCATTCGCAATGACACTTTGACCGATTTCATTAATGTTCTGGGGAAAGAATGCCTGGCGAGGAGAACAAACTTGTAGCTGTCACCACATCAATATATCTGAGGATGCTGCTGCCACTCAGCTCTTTGGGGTGGAGTATCTGCTGAGCATTAGCCGAACTTCTATTCCACCTTGTAGCCTGAGAGTCAAGATAGGTGCACCACTAATTCTTATCTGCAACCTGAGTTCCAGGGAGGGCTTATACAATGGCACCAGGGAGAGGGTGGTTGGTATCCAACACACCAGTATACAGGTTACAATTCAAGGTGGAGAGTTCGATGAAATTATCCGTCTTCTACCGCGGATCAAGCTTACCACACAGTAGAGGATCTCCCCTTTATCCCGGACCGTACCCATATCCTAGTATGGCTTTGCGTTGCTATCACTGTCAATAAATCACACAGCCAGTCCTTGGAACAGGTTGAGGTTGATTTACGCACCCCTGTATTAACTCATAGGCAACTCTATGTAGCTCTGTCCGGTGTCACATTGCGAGACGGAGTAAGCCTCCTACCCTGGGAGCAATCCCCTAACCGGACAGATAATGTAGTATATCCTGAGGTCCTTTTGTAATCTCTCTCTGGTAAGTCTATTTCCACCACCCTTCTGCCTTCTAAGTCTATTACAAAACCTAATCTGTCCTCATACTTAGTCTCCTATCTGCAAACTCCATCCTCTGGACTTCTTCTCACTCCACAGCATCTGTTCCTGATTCTTCCTCTCTGGTAAGTCAAGTTGTTCCCTTTATACCTAATAGAACTAATAATTTCTTGGTTTGTTTGCTGCCTTGACGTGTTTTTCTGTATTTCTCTCTCTAAATCTTGTATGTATTTTCTAATCATTTACCTACTTTTTTCTTCTTTTACATATTACAAACCTGTTATACTTTATATATCAATCATAGGCTCCCCATTCTCACCTCAAATTTCTCTCTATTTGCTACCTATTTACTATCTAATATACTAGTAGTATTAATCAAATATCATACTTCATTTCGTAGTTCTTTGTTCTATATAAATTACCTTTTTAACCAGTTGGTTTTTGTTTTAAATTATGAGTCCGCAGTTGTAGTATCTGTAATGCTTATTTCCGGCCCTCTGCCCTACCTCTCGGCCTCTACACTGGGCAGAATACCCACCCCACAACTATCAACACCAAGGTCAGCAACTGTCCATGCTATTCAATCCTACTTTTTTCCCACTAAGTATAATTTTCTCGTTTTACAAAATAAAGAAACACGACGTGCCGTAGGCACAGGGGTTACTAGTCTTATATCTACCAGACAGTCCCGCGAGAGATCTCATTAAAAACACGGAAAATGGCCACATTTGATATTAGTGCCTTTCTAATCTGTGAAGCCCTAAGCTGTTAATGGATAAAATTATGCATAGGTAAGGCTTGACTGTGATAGATTTTATAGTCAAGGGTATTTGTGAGAATATTTATTTTCCGAATTTTGGTGCTGGCCATACTAATGGATACAAGCAGCCATACCAAGATGCTTTTGCGGCTGTATCACATCTGCACTGCAGCTGCCACCATTGGCTGTAAAGATCCATAAAAGAGATTTTTTGTGGCTGTATCGCACTGGTGCTGTATAGCACACATGACAGAATATTCCACCATTCAGAAGGCTTGGCAAGGTCAGGTATTACTATATAAGGAGGCCTTTCCTTATCCTTTCCATTCAGTTCTATCATATCTTCCTCTACTAGAGCCACTACTACCACCATAACTGTCGTCCTCCTCCTTCACCTTCTCCACCACTGCGACCACTCTCTCTACTTAAGTTTAGCATCTCCTCCCCTACCACCACTACAACCCTTATCTGCACTACCACAATCACCTCCACCAGTCTATATTGTACTGAACATATTCATCTCAGAGTACTTCCTCCAGATCTGATAATATCATCTAATCTGAAGCTAAATTGTGTGGTGACATAATAATCTTGGCATGATAACCAATCACATGCACTCTATTCCTTTCATGTGGTGGCTTGGCATGCAAAATTTCTATATAATCCCTTCCTATGATTTTTTTTTCCCAGATTTTTACTATCACCGCTTTTCCTCTTTTTTTCCCCCCACCTCACACCCCCTGTCATACTTACTTCCGCCTTTCTTCTCTACCTCATAATTACACTTTTGCTCGATTTTTATTTATTTCCTTACCCCTCTCACCCCTGTCATACCCATTATCCCCTCATTTGCCCCTCTCTCCCCCACCTCTCACCTGCCTTGCTAACCTCTCCCTCCTTCCTTCACCCTTATTGTGCTATAGTTGCTCTGATGGAGACCCAGCAGTGTGGGCAATGTCATAGGAACAAGGCTTATCCAGAGTTCGATTGCGATGCCCGTTGCAATAGGCCCAAATCTTGCAGGGAATGCTTGGTAAGTTTTTCAGTCTCTATTTTGTTTCCGTGAAAAATATTCTTATTACATTTCTAACAAAACAATATCTTTTTAGACCAGGCGCTCTAAGGCGAGGTGTCCTATACAGGCTGCTCCTAATGGGGGTAGTACAATCTCTGCTATTGGTGAAGAACACGCTGTGGGACAGGACAATGTTGCTGTTCTCACAGCCTTTATTGAACACTGTTCTGAATGGACAGCGAATAATTTGGGTTACAGGGACCTTATTTGCAGTGCCTGCTATGTACTGCACTGGCAGGCGGAGAGGCTGCAAAATGCATACCGTGCTAGAGGAGGTACTTTTGAGTCCCGCTGTAAACATGGATATGCAATGGTGGTGAGGATGAGGGCTTTGCCTGAACCTCTGAACTCCTTGATGACTGGGCAAGAGAGTCAGTCAAGTTTGTTCCGACAGGAGATCTGTCGTAGGAATACCCTGTTTACCTTTACCTCTATTCGCTAAAATGCAGATGACCATACAGGTATAATTGGTGAAGGCTTTCAAGTCTTCCAAATCCATGGTGCTCTCTATCACCAGCAAGGTCCCTTGATTCAGCCTCCGGGCCGGGATGCCCTGTACTCTCAAATATACTTATATGATCCAGTTCAAGCTGTCCAAGCACGCTTAGCAAGGGCACCTGAACTGAATCCCACATTGATTGCATCTCTTATACAGATGCTACAGGGAGTTTCCCCATTTATTCAGCTATATCTTACAGCCAGGGAATGGTTCGCACAGCTGTCATAGCAGGAACCCTACCAGTGTATCATTCTTGACCCTGAATTGAGTCTGATCGTGGAAACTATGGCAGATATGAGACGTGAGAACTTGCCCACTGCTGATGAGGATTCAATGATCCTTCCTGCAAAATATGGAAGGGGAGGATTTCGTGACATTGTACTCGCTGAGAGGTTAAATGGTGAGATTCAAAGCAATGGATTCTCCATCATTAATTTCAATCAAGCTTCTAACTTGCCACTCTATGATGTACTCCACTTAGCATATGGGGAGCCTGGTTGGCACTGGGCAAGAACAATTACAAATCAAGGAGGCAAATAGCAGAACCTGAGGTTTCCTCAGTGGGCATTCTTCAGGTTCCGCTTGCATACAAGGACTGATGAGCCAGCAACTATCATGCAATCTCTATGGTTTTTTCAGCAATTTGTTGTTGATGCAGGGGCAGTTTGTGATCAAAACATACTGAACTGGCTAAGTTTAAATTGGCCCGTATTAGGACTGATTTATACAATGGCCTAGCTGATTTGCTGCAGCAAGATGATTTCAACTTGAGGAATATTGGTAGGAGAATTGTCTTTCCATCAAGCTATGTTGCTGGAGACAGATTCATGCAGCAGTTATACCATATTGTATGGCCCTGGTACGCCACTTTGGAAAGCCTTCTTTGTTTATCACATTTACGGCTAATCCAAAATGGGCGGAGATTCAACCGGACCTCTTTCCTAGTCAATCTGCAGCTGACTGCCCGGATCTTGTAGCGAGAATATTCAATCTCAAGCTACGAGATTTACTGGATCAGATCAAACAAAAACAACTGTTTGGTCCCTGGTTTGGGTGGGTTTGGACAATAGAATAGCAGAAGCGAGGCCTATCTCATATGCATCTTCTTGTGTTTCTTAAAACGGGTATACAGTTCCTTACTCCTGGTAACATAGACAGATTTTTCTCTGCTGAACTTCCAACTGAAGACGACGTCAGAGCTCAACAGTTGCGGAGTATCATTCAGAATACCATAGTACATACTCAATGTGCGGGAGGAAATACACAGGCTTTATGCATGAAATATCTCAATTCTGGAATTATTGCTAGCTGTCATAAGGGGTATCCACATCATTTTCAAGAGGAAACAATTGTTCCAGAAAATGGTTACCCATTATACCGACACGGAATACAGGCGAGTTATTTACTATTCCTGTTCGCGGTTCAGGAGGTACAGTTACAGCGGTAATAGACAATCGTAGTGTTGTCCCATACAGCCCCTACCTGTCTCTCCAATACAATGCCCACATTAAGGTTGAAGTTTGCGGTCCTGTACAGGCTGTGAAATATATTCACAAGTACATTTACAAAGGTGGGGACAAGGCTACAGTAAATGTGGAGTCGGAGAATGATGAGATCAAGCGCTATCTGCTTGGACGCTACATAGGTCCTACTGAGGAAGTTTGGCGCTTGTTTGAATTCGGTATGCATGAGGAACAGCCACCTGTAACTCATCTTGCCCTTCATCTACCAGCACAGCAGCCTGTTTACTTCTCAGAGCATGAAGATCTTGATCTAATTCATGAACAAATTGAGGAGTGCATGACAACACTCATGGCATTCTTTGCTTATAATGAGCTGAATATAGATGGCAGACAGTATTTATATCATGAATTTCCAGAACACTTTCTTATATGTACTACGCTAAAATCTCAAAAAAACAATCTTATCAGCCGATCCTGCCCTCTGATTGGTCGAGAGGAAGCCAGAAAAGGACGTAACCGCGTGTACTCAGGCCTGTATTTCTGATACTATGCGTGGACGTGACCAGAGTTGCGGAACTGAGTAATTCGAGTACCGGACACAGACGTGCTGGGTGGTACACCTTATCAAATTTTCCATCCTGGACCACATTCTGGTGCGGAACTTGGTTTGCGAATTAGAGTAGCAAGTGCAATACAAAATTCAAAATAGATCAGTGCATAAGAATGTAGAGAGGGAAAGGAATCATCTAATGGTTCAACTTCATATTGTAGGCTCTTATCAGTAGCACATTTGCTCCATTTTTGACTGCTGACATAACAGCTACATTGTACACCTGCCACCCTGGAAGTTCGCAACTGCCAACAGTCACCAATCAGGCAGCCACTGAGCCTCCTCCACTGCTATAATTTTCTGTGCCTTGGTCTATAAAGACGAGATCTTGGAACCAGAGAAATATAATAATATAAGCTATAAATTGTACATGGCATGAATACCGAGTATGTTCTACATTCTGGAAAAAGGATTAAAGGTAGATGTATACACTTTTTGTGAAGATAAAATAATTAATTTCTGCAGCCATAAGTTTCAGCCTCCTCGTGCTAAGCTAAAGTATTTTGCCTCTATCCGTAAGAGTGTAAGCCATATCTCAACTTTGGTCTACTATCTAATCCCTTCCTCATTCTACCTTTTCTCGTAATCTTTTCCTCCATTTTTCAATTCTTCACTCTCTAAATTAAAGTAGTAAGGTTTAACACCCATCTTTATCGTTCGCGAGAT
>QFET01005623.1:0-22042 GCA_003316355.1 Tuber calosporum | reverse complement strand
GTGCAGTAATGGTGGCGATGTGTGGTAGGAACTGGGAGATATAATTAACCATCCCACTAGAGCGCTGAAGTTCCTTTCTGTTCTGAGGTCTTGTCCAGTCCTCAACGCTTCTGATCTTCTCTGGTGCTGGGTGAATGCCTTTATCATCAATAAGGTGACCTAGTATATCAAGTGTTTCTGCAAAGAAAACACTCTTCTTTGGGTTGGCATATAGCTGCACTTTTTCCAGCTTCTTGTAAATAGCTTTGATATGCTTGATATGGTCTTGATATGTATCGCTATATATCAGGATATCGTCAATGTATACCCATACAAAGACTCCTAACTCTTCTGATAGTGTATCTTCCATGACTCTCATGAAAGTTCCTGGCGCATTTGTGTCTCCTTGCAGCATTACCTTGCAGGCGAAGCCTCCAAAGGGTGTCTTGATATTGTTATACTTCTCATCCTCGGGCTCAACCCTGGTCTGAAAGTAGGCATCACTGAGGTCCATCTTGCTTCGAAATTTGACTCTGCCCACAGTGTTAAGTATGAGCTGCAGATTAGAGATTGGGGCTTCGTCCTTCTTAGTGTTCTTATTCCTATAGCGAAGGTCCACTAATGGTCTTATCCTGCCATCAGGTTTCCCTTGAATGAAAATGCTGGCGCCTCCAGGAGTCTGTGATCTGTAGAGTATTCCAGCCCTGATTTGCTTCTCTATCCATGCCTTGAATTTAGGGATCAATTTTGCAGAGGTCTTGAAGGTTGGCATCTTGACATAAAGCTCTGGGTCCTTGATCATGATCTGGTGGTTAAAGCGCCGCAATGGTGGTAGGGTTTCAGGTATTTCTGTAACAAAAACCTGGGGGAACATCTTGTGGAAATCTGGTATATCCTCTTGTTTAGCCATCGCTGAGCGAGGCTGGGTGCTGTTCCCATTGCAGTTTACTCTGACTTTGTGGTCAGGGAAATAGAGGGTATTTTTCCGGCAGTCTATGACTGCTCCAAAGCGTATGAGATTATCCATACTGAGTAGTATATCATAATCTGATACTGGAGTGACGCTCATGTGTACCTTGGGTACCTTCATGCTTCCAATTTCGATATCTGTGATGCAGGAGTGATTGCTGCTTGATCTGGATCCTTTGACAGCCATTTTGAGTGTTGTAGGCGTCTTCTTGTTGGTATAAGGGATATTGTTTGTTGTAACAAAGCGATTGCAGATGTTACACATATGGGATATAGTACTAGACTTTCGAGTCTAAAGATGTAATGGTATATAGTGCCGGGAGGTGACTATTTTGACTACAACCCACACTGGCAAGAAGTAGGATTGTATCTAGAACTACTCAGCCTCAGTGAAAGATGACTGAGTAATTTATCCAAGTGGATCTATTATGTATTCTGCATTCTTGATAATCCGAATGCATCTGCACATGAGTGCATATATGCAGGAAAGACGGCCATCAAGACTGATCACTTGGTATTCTGTATGATGTTCACAAATGGGCGGCATCAATTTGAACTCAGTTCATTTGGCAAAGAGATCGAAGGCTATCTACTGGTGGAGTGCTTGACACCCTCAGACAAATAGAGAGTCCGGGCGATCATTTGCTGTAGTGGGGTCATACATCTTCAGGGTCAAACAGTGTTAGCACTCATTAGACGATGGCCGAAGTTTCCAAGGATACTTCTTTTCTAGGGCCAACCTAAGTACTGGGAAAAGTATATAAATAGGTAGCAGTCCCCCGTAGTTAAGGGATCATCAAGCAACGGAGAAGAGACTTTAACAATATATTCAGTTATTCAGTTCTTCATCTTCGAGAACCCTTTTATCTTAACCATACTTTTACCGAGCTTTCCTGACAGTTCTCTGATTTTCTCGATACGAGCACGGCCTAGTCAATTCAACAGTACCGAATTGGCTACCCCGTAACAGCTGATTAGGGTACCGCCAATGGTTCCAGTATCTGCTAGGACCCTGGCGGGTTTCTTGTTGACTAGCATTGTGAATTCTAATGCTTGAAATGGCCTGGCCGCTTCCTTGGGTGCGCCAACAGTAGTCTTGCAAGTTATGATGGTATTCCTTCCATCCAACTCTTCTGTGTCATCGCTTTCTGCCTCATAGTGTTCGTCATCGCTATCGGGGCTTTCCTGAGTTACAGTGACATGATTGCACTTGATTTCCTCCTTTGGACAATCATTTGCCATATGTCCTGCTTCTCCACAGTAGTAACAGGCTCCTTCTCTCTTGTGTCGATCCATTTCCTGCTTGCTTGGCTTCTTATGCTGGCGAGAGGTCGATTTTCTCGCTGGAGCTTTGCCTTTTCCTGATGGCTTGTTGCTGGCTTGTTGTGGAGAGTTCTTAGCTTTGTTGAACCTATTTCCGGAGGTGCTGGAGGAGCTGCCGCTACTCCCATAGGCTCCTGTCTTGAACATTGTTGCATTATACCTCTCTGCCAGTTGGACAACTTGAATCCAGGTATTGGTATCTCTTATCTGTGGTTCCATATTTCTTCTCAGCCTGGGATCCATGGCATCCAAAAATCGTTGTCTTTGTGCATAGTCTGATATTGAGTCTCTAGGCAGTGTTCCTCTTAGGTCTTCTAGTTCTCCAGCAATCTTGGAAATTCTCGCTAGCTTGCCTCCTGAGGACTGTTGTATCTTCTGCCATTTTTGGTATAGGTCATCTGTGTTGGTTGATGCTTCAAAAAGCTGCTTAAAGCGGTTTTTGAATTCTTGAAGGGAGGGTTGGTTTTCTTCAAACTCATCCATGAGGTTGAGGTAGGCACAATGTGCTCGCTTTTCTGTATAGGCGCCATAGTAGTCCACTACATCCTCGGTATCATCAAGGATATCATACTTGAATAAGTACTTCTTAACCTCCCTAAACCAGCGCTTGAGTTTGTCTGGTTGTAGATCTTCGCCTTCTCCACTGAACTTGGATGGTTGTGGAAGCTTGATCTTTCGTTTCCTGGGTTGGTCTGGAGCGTCAGCCATTGTCCTAGATGCTGGCAGAAGTGCTGGCGGGTGTCTGGGAGTTTCTGGTTCTTTCCCTTTTCCTTGAGGTACTGGTGGTGGTCTAGAGGGTCCTGGGGAGTCTGGGAATCCGCCAGGTGGTGTCTCGCTTCTTGAGGGTACTGCTGAGTGTGGTAGGGTTCCAAAGACTGTTTCAAAGATGCTTCTGGTTCTTGGTCTCGATTCCTGAGCTGTATCTGTTCTTTGGGTTTCTCTTTGGACGATTTGCTCTGCTGTAAGGTCCTCTTCTGAGTCTGTATCAAGGTCTCCTGGTTGTAGGAAACTTTGTCTATGTATAGGTGTATCGTCACCTTCTCCTTCTGGGTCTGTGTCTGTGTTATTCCCAAGTCTGCTGGGAGGTCTGGATATCCTTCCAGACCTAGTCTTCTGACTTCTTCTGTCTGTAATGATGAATGTAGCACTAGAGCGAGGAGTCTTTCCCCGGCGCTCCTGCTTCTAACTAGTTATCAAGAAAAGGGAAGAGTGATCAATCCTACCCACAGTTCTCAATCCTGAGAACAAGATATCACCTGCTGGGGTGAAAAAAATATAACAGGCGCTAGCCTGTGTGAACGGTTATACAATAGAGCCTAAGCAGTAGCCTGCTATCGCTTTGGTGTCTAAGGGAGACCTGCTGAGAGGCGAAGACAAGGGGAGTACAATAGAATGGTTTATAGAGCGAAGGGGAACAATAGGATCACAGTTCAACCAAGTGTATTCACTGTCTAGGCATCTGTCTGAAGTCTGATGTCTCCTGCTAGCCAGAAGACCACTCTTAAATACATGAAATCTTTTCCTACAAGAGCTGAGGCTCTGAAAACCCGCAGCCACTATCATTACCGGTAAGTGTACAGCTACCAGAATCCTGTGGCATTGCCAGAGTCCTGGAAAGCCTGGGGCTTTCAGAACAACACTGCCTCTATCCTACCGCCGGTATACATGACCTGTTCCTTCCCTTGGAACTCCTGGGGCACAATCCTGCCGTTCCTCCAAATCATACAGTAATCAGGGCGCCAGAATCTAGAGATTCCGGTTGGGAAATCAAATACAAAAGAAATCAAATCAAATGAATGTAATCTGACAAAGGAAAGGCTAACGAGAGTGGGAATAGATGTACCAGAACATGTACACATGTTACAATAAAACTAGTTGCTTTTCAGACACTATACACTCACATGATATCATTCCTGTAACATTTCCAGCCTGATCTATAGACCTTATACTACCTCTTATTATACCAATTAACAAGTCACTTTAGAATATATTATGTAGAATAGTTAAGGATGGTATGAATTGCTATGAGCAAAGAATAGGGGAAAATTTGCATGAAAGTAGGAAAGGTAGTGTAATGGAAGAGCAGTTAGTTTTGATTCAAAAAGTTTTCGCAGAAGCCGAGATTACTTTCTACTCTACTAGAAGAAATTATATTATTCCCTCATTTTACAAGATTGATTTCCTGGTACCTATATATCGGTCTGGAGATTCTAAGATCTCTATTAAATGCTTTCCATCTAAAAAGCCAATAATTTGCAATTGGTGATTATATGATTCAACCCCTAGCACTGAAGTTGGAGACTAGGGAGCACTGGGAGAGTCTGGTGATGAGGGCAATCCTTTTAATGAAAATTTAGAAAGTCTCCTTCCTGCAAATAAGGACAAGGATGAAACTGAATTTGTAGATAGAGATCAGTAAACTACTATCTTGATATTGTCTTACATCTGCAACTATGCCGTAACACTGCTATACTTTAATTTACCGGACTAGCGCCTGCCAGTTGTTGTCAAATAATGCGGTAATAGAACTAGCATATATCATCTTTATATTTGGGTTTATAATGGCCTACTCCGCTTCCCACCACAAATATCACAACTCTCTGGCTCTCATGGCATTTCTGTTTACATTACAATATTGTATCTCTCTACCTCCATAATTAAAACCTAACCTGCCGCCCCCGCACCAGACTTTTTATCCCATTCTAATACCCAGCTTAGCATTTACTATCTGTAAACGATTGTTTCTTAGTCCGATTGGTCAACCGTGTTTCAGCTTTATAGACAGCTACTCTTCAAGGAGAACATATTTTTAGATTGTGGCCAGCCGAGCAGGCCACCCTCATCAGAAATGTAATTTTTTATATATGACGTGCTAAACACGGTCTCATTTTGAATATATTTGTACATGAATCATATTTAATGCTCGAACGTCTATACAGGGATACGGTGTGACTCCATGTCCGGTATTGTTACTGGCAGATTCTGATGGCGGGACTTCAAACGACGGTATTGTCAGAACCTCTTTTTTGTGTCTACCTTGTGTGCTCTACTGGCAAGGTTCTTCCAAATTGTTGTTCTGTTTTCGTGGCTGTTTCATCTAAGATGTGAGAAGAACGCACGCACACTGGTGCTTAACCTCTATCGATACTGGTGCCGTGGTGGTGGAGGAAATGATATTCAGCCCACCGACCTCGATAGGTAGCAGCGGGAGCCCTTTTACGGCAGTCAATTGGGTATGAGAAAGTATGAGAAGTTGCTTTAGTGAAGATGAGAATAAGAGGAAAGGCCAGGTGAGATATAATAAGAGCTAAACTAGAACTAGGTACTCGAGTAGATTAATTCGCTTTTCAGAAGGTTGGAAGGGTGATAAGACACCTGCTGCCAATGACAACCGAGACAACTCGATGACTAAGCAACAGCTCTCCTCTTCTTCCACTCAACCACTCTGCTCTCATCATTTCTACCGAGTGAACTTGCATGACGCACACGTCACTTAAACAACGGCCGGGTAATTGGGGGGGCTGTCTCCTGTCTTCCCATCCCTTGACCTCCATTCAATCAACCAGCCAACCAGCCAAGTACCCACACATCCATCCAATACCAATTCCATCCACACGCCCCTCCCACCTCTCCACTACCAACCTCACCCTCACCACTCCATCACCAAACAATCAATCAATCAACACAAAATGTCCACTGAACCAACCCCCTCCTCCCCTCAGCCCTTCTCCTCCCCACCCACCACTTCCTCCTCTCCCGTAATCGTCTACAAACCACCCACGATTCAAAAGCTCTTCCGCACCGCAGCGATAAACCTCTTCCTACCCTTCATTAACGGTCTCATGCTGGGTTTCGGAGAACTGTTTGCGCACGAGATTGCCTTTCGGTGGGGCTGGGGTGGTACTCGGGTTCGCTCTTTTCCCCTTCCTGATATGATCCTCTGATTTTCGCAAGGAGGGAGGGGAAGCTGATGAGGTGGGTGTGTATGTTAGGTGTTTCCTCCCAGTCGTGTTTCGGCACCTGGGGTTGAAGGTAGGGAGAAAGTGGATGATTCGCGGGGACGGGGTATGAAGGGAAGGGGTAGGGGATAAGGTTTTGGAGGAGCTTACGGGTCCGGAGTAGTGACTGAGTGATTGTGGATAGGGGGGTGTAAATACAGGGGTGGGAGTGGGAATTTAGTTTGTGGGGGGGGGGGTTGCGCTTTGTTCGTTTTGTCTAGTGGAGGTTATATACACTTTGTGGAATGGGGCGGGCATTGAACATCGGCAGCGAGGTGAAATATGGAAGATAGGTGGATTGGGAATTTGTGCGTTGTCTGGAGAAGGGGGGAGGGGGCTATTTTATCTAGTTTTGGCTTTGGTCGTGTTCTCGCATGCGTTTTTTCCTTAACCGGTGTTCCCGCTGTGCGGTTTGTTCTTTGGCTATTCTTTCCTGGCGCTTTGCTTCGTATTCTTTGTGGGCTGCTTTGTCCCCACCCTAGTGTTTTCTTTCTGTCAGCTCTTGCAATGCATCGAAGAGGAGAGACGGATGGGGGAAGTTATTGTTATATATACCCCACTGAGCATCCCTCCCAAGAAACTGCCATTGTCAGCTTTGTCAGATGTTTTCGCATCAGCATTGCTGCCACCACCGGTAATGCGGTCCATCCAGCTGCCCTTTCCACCAATTTGCCTAACCTCCCCCGAGGCGGCTGGGGCCGGAGTGCGCACGGTCTTGAAAGGCAATTCCTGGAGCGGACCCGGCGGGGCAGGTTTCGGCAAAGGATATAACCCAAAATTCTCCCTTACCCATGCATTCTTCAGTACAATCGTCTGAACTAGCGAGAACGAAGTATTACACAGAAAGTAAAAGGTGAGGACAGCCGGCCACTGGCTAGTGAAGGCAAACGTAACTAATGGTAGAACAATCAAGAGGATTTTCCTCATCTGCTCAGTCTGCAAGTTCGCCCCCGCTTCGCCCCCTAAGAACAACTGCGTGAACAGCGCGGCGCTAGTGGTCATGGGGAGGAGGTAGAATGGATCCGCGACGGACAAGTCCGTAAACCAGCTCAGCCCGCCCTCCGTTAGCCCTGGAATTGGAATATTGGACATGCCGTGGAGGTTCTTGTAGAACCCGTAGAACACCGGGATCTGCGAGATCGGAAAAAACAGCCAGCGGCGCTTGACTCCTGAGCGGATGTACAATTGCGCGAGCTCGTTCCTGACAGTTATCATGCCTAGCTTGTCGCCCGCTATCTGCGCGTCTCGCATTTTCTTGGTGAGGGGAACGGCGTAAGGGTTTAGTTCTTTCATCTTGGCGGCCGTGTCAGACATTTTTAGGTAGAAGGGGAACTGTAGTATACGGAGTACGCCAACGCTGAGTATTATGGTTGCGAACCAGGGCGTGCCAGTGTGCACATGGATATGCTCGATGAGAGATTGAACGAGGCTTGAGAAGCCGTAGCCATAGTCCAAGCCGAATTCTTTGAGAAAGCCAATGTGCTCGGAGGTTGGGAGTGGACCCGAGACTGACTGGGTTGTCGGTATGTAATCCGGGAGGAAGGTGGGTTCGGAGGGTGGTGGGGTCGTGTGGGAGGTTGAGTTGAAGCGGAAAGTAGTGAATGAGATGAGTTTTGGGAAGGTCTTTGCGGGGAGAGGTTGGGAGAAGCGGGAAGTTCTTGGGAATCGGAGGAAGGAGAACTGCATTTTTTATTGTTTTTTGTGAAATATTAGCTGTATGTTTGTCCGCGTTGAATTGGAGTTGGAAATGGAGGGGGTATCCATCTCATACCTTTCTCGAAGATGGAAACTGTGGAATCCGGCGGAGAGCAATTGAGGCCGCTAGGGAGGAGGAAGACTTTAACGTTAACCTCGAGGCCAACATTCTCTCACAGCGCGGATGGTAAGAGGCAGTATGTAATTCACAGAGTATGGTGTGTGTCTTCTCGCGATGATTGGCGTTGAGTCGACAGGGCCTCTCAGGAGCCTCAAAGAACCAAAACCCTCCCGCTCTCGATTGTGTTACCGTGCTGGTACAGTGAACAAAGTGTGCGGGAGTGCACCGTTACCTTGCGGATTCACCAGACCGGTTAGAAATTGCCAAGACGTACAAAAACCTCCGCGCTGCATGGCACCCCTGTTCAGCCTAAGCTTCACCCTCTGCTTCATTTGCATTCCTTAGAGTAGTCTAAGCAGGTCTGAAATGAACAAAGGGTTTGGACTATCTGCCTGCAAACACCTATCAACTTGCTCGCTTCTGCCCAGTTTCACCTTCCAAATCATTTCGCAAATGCAAAGAGTTACCTGCCTCGCTGGGTTTAAGCTCGAATCTGTAGATGGGCAGGGCAAGGGAGTGGATTATCGCACTTTAATACTCGAGCAGTTTTGATATAATATTATATACCTGTACCGGCGGGGGCAGCCCCACCATAGACCTAACACCGGGATCCCCTCTGATTTGTTGGCTGTAACGGGGGTTGTGCTCCCTCACTAACCACACCGGTATTTACTAGGCACCCCCATCTGCTCGAGTAAATATTGGTTTGTGCTGGTGTTCAACCCCTCCTTCGTACCCTCCATCCCCTCTGTCCTGCATCCCTCTGCCTCAGCACCTAAGCAACTAGCCTTCGCCCCACAGCCTTCCATCAAGTTCCATCAAGCAATTTCATCGCTACTCGGCCCGGGGAAAGACGGTCAAAAAAAGTTTCCTTCGGAATATCCATCCAAAGCTCATTCATCATGTCTGACCAAGACTCTTTAATTCAGGAATTCTGTGATGTTACTGGTTCTGACCCTCAACAGGTCTACTACTTTACTCTAAACTTTTTACTATACAAGTACATGAGACCATATGCTAACTGACTCGACCTATTAGGCTCGTCATTTTCTTGAAGCTTCAAATTGGAATATTGAGGTAAACATTGCTTTTTCTTTCCCCGGCCAGATTCAGCTTTGGGGGGTAAACAGTCTAACAAGACATATATAGTCTGCGACCGAACAGTTTTTCGAAGCTAATGACGGTGATGCTGTCGGAACTTCCCATCATCATCTCGACTCTGATTCTGACGGGAGCGAGGCTCTTTATGATCCGCCTAGACAAGCATCAGGAGGTGCTGCCGCTTCGAGCTCCAAACCCAAGTATGTGAAGCTCTATCCACCATTCCTTCGTACGAGAATAAAATGCTTGCCCTTTCTCCTACCTCGGCTTTTGAGCTGTTACGGGGGTGTGGGAGACTTCCGTTCTAATCTGATGAGATCTTCTAGGTTTGCTACTCTCGGAGATCTGAAAGGCAAGGACGGTGAAGAAGATGAAAATTTCGAAGATGAGAAGCAGGACTTGTTTGCTGGAGGCGAGAAATCGTAAGTGTTGGAGGGAAAGGAATCCATCTCCCTTCTGCTCGCTGCCCCACAACATCAACTAATATGGATTTTTGTGTGTAACCATAGTGGCCTAGCTGTTCAGAATCCTGGCGATCCTCGTAGCAAGGGGCATATCATTCAAGATATTCTTAAGCGTGCAACGGGGTATGTGTTTTTAGCTTCCCGCTGTACGTGGGTTTCTCCGGCGGTGGTGCTAATTATGAATAGAGGAGGTCCCCCACGTCCGCAGGAAGAGGAAGCCGGTCCTTCTCGCCCGCGTTTCAGTGGTACCGGTCGTACTTTGGGAAGCGATGACACTGAATCCATCGAAATTCCCGATCCTGATGCCGCAAGACGCCGTACCCAAATTCCTACCGTTACCCGCACCCTCACCTTCTGGCGTGACGGTTTCAGTGTTGAAGATGGGCCATTGATGCGTTACGAAGATCCTGCAAACCAGGATGTCCTCCGTGCAATCCAGAACGGGCGTGCCCCATTAAGTTTGATGAATGTCGAACCGGGCCAGCCAGCAGATGTCAATGTTTTCAGGCGTATTGATGAGGACTATGTCCCAACAAAGAAGAAGCCGGTCCCTTTCAGTGGTGCTGGGCAGAGGCTTGGTTCTCCTACACCCGGGCCATCGCCCTCTTCCATAGCGCCCCCTCCAGCCAACATTCCACCTGCTGCTCCCCCAACTTCTGCCTCGGCCCCGGCATCCAGTGTTAATGTGGATGATTCCGCGCCTCAGACTACCTTGCAAGTTCGGCTGAGCGATGGGACGAGGTTGAGGAGTAGATTCAATCATAACCATACCGTCGGAGATGTCTATGGTTTTGTCAACGGCGCAAGTCTGGAGAGCAGAACCAGGGACTACCTCTTGCAGACAACTTTCCCTACTAAGGAGTTGAAGGATATGGAGCAGACAATTAAGGATGCGGGTTTGATTAATGCAGTTGTTGTGCAAAAGTGGGCATAGATTTCCTAGTTCTTTTTACATGGATAAAAGCACTGGCGGGTTAAATGAACTTTCTAATGTTCTCATGACCCTTCTTCGTACCTCTTGTTCTTCTCTCTAGGTTTTTGAAAACACTGGCTATAAAACAGCACCCTGGCTTTCTTTCAATCTTGTTGGTCCCCAGTACTATATATTATTGTCGGTCCAATCAGGAACGGGAGGTGGGAATTCTTGATAACTCTAGTGCAGAAGTCGAATGCAAGGGCCGTGGCTTCATGTCCAATGCGTTCAATGCGTTATCGAGAGAGCTCGTGTGGTTTGTGGGCATGCGGTATAGTACCGCACTAATTACGAACATTAAGAGTACTACAAAGGCCTACTTGGGTAAGGTAATCCCAAGGCAAGAAAGAAAAAAAAATGCAGAAAGTAAACCCAGCCCCCAAAGGAAAATGCAATGCTGTAGGAAATTTATCTAAACAATCTACCCACACCCCCAATAGCACCCTCGCCACCAACTCCTGGGCCAGCGCCAAGGGCATTCCCGCATCCACCCCCAATCGACCCTCTAAAACCAACAGCGCCACGGAGTTCAAGCCTGTACCTTCTCGCAGCCTCCCTCAAGTGATCGGGAAGCAGAGGACCAAGACTGCCATCTGAGTTTGTCCTCTTCCGAATATTCTCAATCCCCTCCCCTTCGACATCCGCGTCTGCCCACTCCTTTTGAACCTTCAACGCAAGCTCCACAATCTCTCCCGTAAAAACCTTTGAAAACCCACAGATCGCCGTGCCGACCCCAGCTGTGACGCTCTGCGAGAGCACCTGATTGGCGAGTTTTTTGACAGCAGCTTTGTTAAGATTCGCACGACGGAAGGCTTCGTAGCGTTGTGTTTGCTGGCTGTCGAAGGAGTCCAGTAGGACACTATTACACCACATTAAAACCGCTTACTCCCAACGCGCAATCTAACAGGAGGGTTTCTCACGAAAGCTTAATCTTGTCATCATCCTCCCCCCCGAAATTCCCGGCAGCGCTCTCCGCTAGAACGGTGGAAGTTCCGTAATCATCCTCCCGCGGATCATCGTCTTCCTCGTCCTCCTTCGCGCCGGGCAGTGGCGGGTCTGGTGGGAAGGAAGTCTGGCGGAGTGGGTGCGATGAGGGCTGCGTGAATGCTGAGAGCTTGCGGGGTGGAGGGATCTTGGGTTTTTTGGCGGCGGGCGGTGGTAAGGAGGAGCCGGTTATCGAGATTCTGCGCTTGTGGGAGCCTGAGGGATAGAATGGCGGGGAGGATACCGGGGGGGGGGAGGACATTATTGCGTTTGCGATTGTCGTGGTTGTGGGGGTGCTTAGTAGTTGGAGTTGAGAGGCACAGTAGGTAGGTAGGCAGGGAGCCTTTGGCATTGGTAGCTTAGGTTGTTCGTGATGGTTATGTCGCAGAGGCTTGGCGAGATCTGACGTTGGCGCCACATCTTGAGTAGTGATAATCAAATGCAAAGTATGATAATATTATTAGGACAGGTCGTACGCCAAGGCGCCAAGGCCTCATTCAAATAAATAAATTCGTCTGAGGCCTTGGCGGCTTGGTGAGCGCATGGCCGGATGCTTCTGCCTTCAGTGGGTACCATACAAGGGGAGAAATCATTAACCGCAACAGACAAGGATATATTTGACTGGTTAACCTTGATGACTGTTTCGTAACCTTTTTCTTGATCTTTGTTTTATACAAGCTTTTTCCACGCCCAACTCAAGCATCTGCTCAAAATCCTAGGTCCTCCTGCGTTACAGGCATTAGCAGACAATGAACATGTCTCTGGTACTGCCCATATTCCCACACAGCCTACAGATCAACTGCTTCATAACCTCTCGCCGGACCCTGTGTGCTCGAGCATCCCATGATAGCTCACTCCCCTCCGGTAATATCATAGGGCACTTGTTCAGTATCATACCGTATCATACCGTCCTATGTTCGAATGCTTCCGGTGAAATAGTAAACCTAACCCCACAAAGAGGGAAGACCGGTGCAAAGGTCCTCCACCACCAAACCCACTCACTACTACCGGCAGTATAATTTTGGTATGATGCTTTACTCACTGAGGGTGCGCGTAAAAGTCTGTCGAACTCTGGTCTGGTTGGATGAAATTACGTGTGTGTAACGCGAATTATGTACTAGAGTACGGTACTAGTGCTCGAGTAGCTGAACAGCCCATAGACGCTAATTTTTGGTGAAGGAAAAAGGTCGGTCGAACTCTTGGCGCTGTGGCTGGTGTCTACTGCATTCTGGGCGACCGACGACAGACTTACCCTTCACCCCCGGGTATGATAATTACATTATCGCAATATCAGATTTTCTGGGAAACGAATTCTCAAGTACGGTATCCGTGACCACAGCACATCGCTGCCCTCTGACACACTCTCTCCCGCCATTTCTTCATTCTGCAGTACGGCACACCAAGTTAGCTGACCACTCACCGGTGTGCCGTGCTCGTTTAAGAAACAACACCTCCGGTAGGAATGACAAGACATCGCGGGTGAAGGCCGCGCGATACCATCCACCTCGACAACCCCCACTCAAACAACCAGTACAGTTGTTTCGGCATACCGTGGTTGTTTACTAAGCTGCTTTAATTTTCTGGATAGAACTCGTTTCTCCCTTTCGCCCCGCCGAGCCCGGTGGGGGGTACCCGCAAACGATGTCGAGTCCCAACATTTAGGGAGATTGGGGGCGGCGCAAAGGAAAAGAAAGAGCAAATGTTAGAGGTGAAAGGGGAATAAAGGAACGGAGGGGATACGATATGATGCGCTGTAGGGCTGGGATTGATAAGCGGAACACCGCAGGACGGATGGATGGGAGATCTTCAAGTTTTATCTTCCTAACCTGACCGTGCATCTACCTACTTGGCTCCGTGGATACAAGTACACAAGATCTACCGGGTTGGAAGTTGGAATGGACCAGGGGTAGTGGGAGGTGAAGTCAAGCCTCTTTATAAGGATCCTTGGTTCCGCCTTCGCGCATCTGAGGTTCTTGTATTTGTTTGACGCTTGTGTATTTTGGTTGATGGTGGAAGAAAGAGCCTGTAGACCCCACCCTAACTTCCCCTACCCCTCCTCCTTTCTTTCCGTTACCCTTCTCCTACCCCCTACCGCCCCTTCATTCTTATTCAGTGCCCTCTCTTAACTCTCACTAGTGCACTTTCTCTCTCTGGACGTCGTTGTTCGTATTTATCTTTTCCTTTCTCCTTTCCCCTTTCCTCAAGGGGACTGGTTTCAAGAAGGAAGGAAGCTTGAAGTAGGAAGGATGTGGTTCTTGTCTGTGGCTGTTTCCGTAGCGGCGGTCGCTTGTATTTGCTCAACAGCTGTCGGTGGCCTTACTGCTGGGCCTGGGGTGGATGGTGAGGGTGGTGTTTACGTTGAACCCCACCCAATACCACCTCTTGAGAAGAGGACTACACAGGAACAAGACCCGTGTGCTTACTTTACTCAGAACTATGGACGTGGGTGCCTCTTTCCCTTCCTTCTTCATTGGTTTCGATCAAGTTATGCTAAAAGAACATCATGGACACAGGTGTAACTGGCCATGATTGGCGAAAATGTATCCTAGCGGTCCCCTTCAACCAGCCATTCGCCCGACAAACAATCGATGCTTTCCGAGTGATTTTCGGTCTCGAGTCGTCAACATTTTATCATGAGAATCCACCGCCTGAGTTAGAACTCCCCCCGTTTAGCCTCAACGCTACGTTTGACATGATGGAGGCAAAGATCAACAACAAAGAGTACCAAAACCACTGGTCATTTGAGTACGATCTCATGGTACTCTTCAACAGATATCGTGATGGACACACATCACTCAACACAATGTGTATGCATGGATACTACTGGATTCACGCTTACCCTATCGTTCTCTTCGAGGACGAGGCGGAAGGTAAGAAAGTGTGGGAGGCGTGGACTGTTGAGAAAGACTGGAACATGAAGAACTGGGAGGCGGCCAAGCTGGGGGATAAGATCGTAATGATCAATGACCAGCCGGCCCTGCAGTGGCTCACTCAATACACACAGACGTCCATGGAGTCGTTCGCATACGTTGATCCGGATTCGAGGATGAGACAGATGGAGTTCACGGTTCCAACGGGCCTGTCCCGTGGGATGTTCGCGAGGAGGCAAATGTGGAGCGGGGAGGAGCTGTCTATCCAGTGGGCGAATGGCACGAGGAGGAGTGTTCCTTGGGTGGTCCAGTTCACGAGCCAGATGGTCACGGATGGGAAGTTTAGGTTCAATAATGTGGAGAGTTTGGAAAGGCTTTGCTTCCTCAACGAGACCGAGATGGCGGAGATGGTTGTGCCGCAACCATCCCCGGGGACCCGGAAAAGGTCCGAAGTGACTATGTTGGGAGAGCATCTGACAGATAAATCCGTGCCCGTACGGGAAGGGCGATCGAGAGACATTCAAAGGAGACAGGAGCCGGTCGTGGTAGAAAAACCTAGCGGTTACCCACCTGCCAGGGTCAGTGGTCCAGAGTTCGCCGTGGAGTCGTTTATCCTACGAGGTGATCCCGAGACCGCAATAATTCGTTTCGCTACGTTCAAGGAACAAAATCGGGACAAGTTCAAAGAGTTTAGCAAAGATTTCCAAAACTTTATCACGAAAGAGCTCGCTTCGCTTAAGAGGGATGGGGTTAAGCGGCTCATGATCGATGTATCCCACAACGGTGGAGGACAAGCTGTCCTTCCATACGATATCCTGAGCCAGTTATTTCCCGAAAAGCAGAAATTCAGCAGCATGAACATCCGCTGGTCACCGGCTACCTGGGCGCTCGTTCAGAATATTGACAACGGCCGATATATGGATTATTACAGGGATGAGAACATGCAAGACTTTAAAAGCAAGGAGCAGTGGTTGGGCCCGATATTTGGTGAAGGAGGGTGGTACTCTCCCAAGTGGAAACAGGACTTTGAGCAGTATGCCCATGAGGCCGCTGGTATTGGCCTAAAGCATACTGGCCCTCAACCATTTGAAACAGGAAACATGATTGTGGTAAGTGCCTGTCTAACCAAGTATGTGAAGGAAATCTGCTAAAAAGCCATAGATAAGCAACGGAATTTGCGCCTCTGCCTGTGCATCCTTCGTAGAAGGCCTCCAAGAACAAGGCGTCCGAGCTGTCGCATACGGTGGCCGTCCAAACTCCAAAACCCCCATGCAAGCTGTCGGTGGCACCAAGGGTGGAAAAATGATAGAAATAGAGCAAATCTATCAGTCTCTCACGAAAGCCGTCAGTGACAAACGCTACACCGACTTACCACCATCAGTATGGATGCCCCCCCCGATGCCCCTCCGAGTCCTCAAGGGCTCCCTAAACCTGGAAAACAAGTTCCGCGACGGGGTAGACACCCCACTGCAGTACCTTTATACCCCGGCGTGCCGCAGGATTGGTTTCAACAAGGATATGTTTGTGGATATCATGGTGCTTTGGGAGAAGGCCAGGGCACTCATGTGGGATGAGGACGGGAAACCGATCGAGTGTATCGACTACAATGCACAGATCAAGCAGATCCAGGCTCAGGCTCAGGCTAAACACTAACGAGCTCAAGCTTAAGCAAATGCGCAATCGGGACCATAGCAGGCACGGGCGGCGAGTATATCACCTGCCTATGCACGGCATTCGCACATGGCGCACAGGAAGAGAAAATAAATTATTTTCATCAAAAAAAGAGAATACCCTCCGCTTCTACCTCCTTCGCTTCTACCTCCTTCGCTTCTATCTACTTCTATCTCCTAGACCGGAAAACAGTCTACGAATAGAGAAGGAGGAGGCAAGGAAAAACCCCTTTAGCACAAATCTCAAATCCCCTTGTAATTGTTCATATATATATACATTATCGTTGTTTCATTCCCCCCTCACTATCATCATGATTTCTCTCATTTCATTGGTTCTTGTTCCACTCCCTTACTTCCTTCTCTCCTTCACCCTGTATACAATTCGGCCCAGAAACCAGTGTTTGGGGTTACAACTACTTAATTTTACTGTACCCTGTGTCTTTCCCTCCCCCGTTTCCCTTCTCTGCCTTCGCCCCCGGTGTGGAAATAAAACGGAAAGACAACCCTTTTGATCATCCATCCATCCAGAGGTGTAGCGGGTGTTAGGTCACTTCTTTGTGGCTAGCCGGTGTGTTAGTGGTAGTCTGGTGAGGGTTGGGCTGGACTCTGTGAATAATGTGATCGAGTGATGGAGTATGATTTCCAAGTAGGTTGGGTGTGGGGGCGGGAAGGGAAGGGAAAGCAGAACAAATGGATGGGTTGGGTTTCCCTCCTTTACCATTCGTGCTCGCGCGGCCGTGTTGAAGCCGGGTACCTCGTTTGGGTAGTAAACGATGAACGAATGAGAAGGTGCGACAGAGTGCCAGGGTCCATGATGTAATTCATATATAATATACCTTAGAAAGCAGCAGGCTATACGCCACACGATCAACTGTGATGTGCTCAAGCGCTTCGAGTTTTTCCCAAAAGCTACCCAACTGCCTTCATATCTACCATCTGTAAAACATTCCGTGAAAATCTCCAGAGTGTTACTCTCCATGAAAGAAACAATACCTTTAATGTATAAGTTTGGAGCCACACGAGTGAAGAAAATTGTGGGACAAAAGCTTTGGTGAGCCAACCTCAGAAAACCATATAAAACCACTCGAACTTTGAATAGCAACCGCAATTCAATATACCTCGGAACGAAAAGCCAGCCCTGCGACATCGAAATACCGAAGAAAAAGTTAAGGTTATAAAAAAGCATGGCGAAGGAGCAACCTATTGGGAAATCGCCAAATCCACCGCACAAGGGAGTGCACACTCCTTGGCGAGCAATGACAAAATACATAAAGCACTGCATACTGCACGGCTGAGGAAGTTGTCAGAGAGTGATTGCCAGTTCGTGAAATTGCTCGCATTGCGAGAACCTCATGCTACAATCTCTGAAATTGTAGTAACATTAGGGTTACAAGTCCCATACCGTTAGATCGGCAATACTCTTCGTGCGGAGAAATGTGGGTATGTGTTTGTTGGGAGAAGCCCTGGAGAACATGTTACAGGGAAGTCAGCTTGATACCGGTGAGTTGCCTATGCGGTGGGTCTTTGGGAAGGATGGAGAGTATATCAGGAAAGCTGAGTCAGAAATTGTCTGAAAGAGTAATAAGGGTTCTTGAGTGTGAAAAAATTTCTTTGATAACTTGTTATATTATTAAAGTCTCTTCTCCATGGTTTAATGATCCTTTAACTATGGGGGACAGTTAACTATCTATACATTTTGTTCAGAATGATTGTTGGTCATATAAATGAAGTATCTTTTCAACTTCATACTAGGCTTGTGTAACTGTGTCCATACAGTTTGTGTAACCTACTCCCAAGTATCTCGAGAATCCCAAAGGGACTCTGAAGATACTATTAGGATAGGGGGAGAAGCGTCGATGGATATGTCTTCAATAGACAAGGTAAAAGGTATGGAACTAATAGAGTGACCGTTCAACATGTAGTATTAAAGATGGTAGTCCTGTGAGGCTTGAGAGTCCGAATCCTTAAGGGATTGCAGGCTCTTTAAATACAAAAAATTATAGCTAGGAAAACTTAACAAAAGGGCAAACATCATGTCCTACAAACATGCTAACTGGGGCAGCATAACAAGGTAACCATATTCCGAAAACAGAGGGTTAAAAGCGACCGGATGGAGCTAACAAAACAAGTAATGGAATCCAAACAGGAAGGAACAAGAGATCGCTAATACTATACAAATCCAGTAGGTATAGCAGGAGGATAGCGATACCCAAATGGGCAGAAGCAAGGAGGGGTAGTGATAAGCGAAACAAGGAAAGAATAACCAGTTAGGAAGTCATAACCAAGCGGGAAAGGACAACTAAATAGTAGCGCTTATCAGGTATAAACCCAAATAAGTAATAACCAACATCAAGTCAGTTGTAATAGTAGAAACATAATAGGATTCCGTTACATTCCCCTTAAAAGAAATAAAACAAACAAAACAATAAGGAATATCCTAAAGGGCTTAATGACCATCCCGCCTTTGGAGCATTCCACTCAATTTCAAAACATATAAACTTATCAGTAACCATATATCCATCACTGGTGTCAGGACCTTAAACCTTTATTAGCCCCATAGTTCCGAAGACAATATCATAAAGCAGTTAGCTTTCCATCTCAGATTCATTCAAGGTGGAGAGTGTTGTGCAGGTCACGGATTCTGAGTAGTCTGAGTCTTGAAGGGGTTTCCAAAATCCGTCAGGGTCAAGCTCAGGTGAGAGGGGGGCATAGTCCGGTTTCTGGAGTGTCCAGGCAGAGAAAGTCTCGCCAGAGGACCAAGGGAGTCTGAAAGGTATAGATTCATTATAGGTATCGAACCAGTAGGATCTGATGAGGGTGCTGGCGCCTTCTAGGTTGTAGAGGGGTTCCCATGTTGCTTCGATTTCGTCATAGCCTTTCCAATGGATCAAGAACTGTCTCTTTCTGCGATAGATTCGATCTTTGAGTATCTTTTCGATTTCCCATTGCTCTTGTCCACTGGCATCGATGGTGACAGTCTCTTTGGATATGGGTTCAGGTGTTCCTGGGAAGGCGAAGGGGTTTGGTCTTAGGAAAATGCGAAGATGGCTGCGATGGATCCATGGGTGGATTCCTGCCATCACTGGGGGAAGTAAGAGTGTGTAGTTGTTGTGTCTGTCGGGTCCTTCGCTCACAGAGAAGGGTCCTAACCAAGGTCCAACTAGCTTGTGATTTCGTCCAACCTTATGGACATAGGGTGCTGTTACACATGTGGGATATGGTACTAGACTTTCGAGTCTAAAAAAGATGTGATGGTATATAGCGCCGGGAGGTGACTATATTGACTACTACCCATACCGGCAAGAAGTAGGATCGTATCCAGAACTACTCAGCCTCGGTGAAACATGAGAGAGTAATTTATCCAAGAGGATCTATTACGTATTCTGCATTCTTGATAATCTGAATGCATCTGCTCATGAGTGCATATATGCAAGATAGAGGGCCATCCAGACTGATCAACTGGTATTCCGTATGATGTTCGCATATGGGCGGCATCAACTTGAACTTAGTTCATTTGGCAAAGAGATCGAAGGCTATCTACTGGTGGAGTGCTTGACACCCTCAGAGAAATAGATAGTCCGGGGGATTATTTGCTGTAGTGGGGTCATACATCTTCAGGGTCAAACTGTGTTCGCACTTTTTAGATCAGGGCGGAAGTTTGTTAAGATACTTCTATATATGGCCAACATAAGTACCGGGAAAAGTGTATAAATAGTTAGCGGTCCCCCATAGTTAAGGGAGAGCCTGAAGGTATACAAGGTCCCGACGATGTCATGGACCAGGATGCACCCACCCTACCCGACCCACACAGGACTCCCTCCCCTACCACTGCCAGCATAGATCTTACAACCCCCAGACAGCCAGTCCCACCAACTGGCACTCCAGCTGACCCTCGCCCCAAATCTGTTGCACCAGTCCCCACCTGGCTCTCCAGTTCTCCGCTCCCGCATGGCCCATCGGGCTTTCCTCGCCAATGTGTCCCGCACTGGACCCCCACTCCCTGACGCAGACGCCAGGCACTACCCTCATCCTCATTCAACACAACTGCCTTGGGAGCTGGAATGTGTTTCTGTCCCTATTCAATAGCCTTAAGGCTATGCCCACCCCTCCACACTTAGTCGCCCTCCAGGACCCTCCGGTCTTCAAGGGGAGGCTACCAATATTTTCCTCCTATAAATCTTTTTCCCCACCTACTACTAACGGTGCCAAACCTAGGGTGGCCGTTTATGCTTTACTTGATTTCATGCAACTTTTTGCACTACTAGACGTTTTTTTCTACTCGCTGGACTTCATGGCAATTGATATTCACTCCCCCTCAGGCCTGTTTAATTCAGCTCATCGGGTCTTTCGCGTCTACAATGCCTACTCCACTACCGGGCGCTCATCCCACACTCGTACAATAACCCCACCTTCCATGTTCAGGGAACATGCTTTCCCCACCCTGCTGGTTGGGGATCTGAACCTCCATCATCCTCTTTCCGACCCTCCAAGGGTCCTTTCTGACACTGAGTTTAATATTTCTTCCCCATACTTTGACCTGGCCTCTGAGCTAGGCTACTCACTTTTAAACACACCAGGTGTATTTAGTAGGTTCCCCTTCAATGGCACATCCAGACCTGGAGTCTTAGACCTTGCCTTCGCAAATCCCTCCCTTCCCCCTTTGTTAGCTCATGGGGTGTCACCCTTCCACTGACTGGTTCTGACCATGTCCCAATTTCAATAGCCTTTTCCACGCCTTTCCTACGGCAGCCTGACCCCACTCCTAACTGGATCAAAACGGATTGGCACTCACTCTCCCCTCTCATAAAGGACCTAGCGGTCCCACCTCCTCCCCCGCTTCCTACCTTAACCTCACTTAGTGCTTGGTTCGACCGCCACCTGTGCACCCTCACCTCCCTCCTAGCCCAGCACACACCAAACAAACGTCCTTGCTTCAGGTCAAAGCCATGGTGGACGGCTGAGCTCTCGCAGCTGCGCCAAGCTTTCAACCGAGAAGCAAGAATATCACGCATGTCCCCCTCCTCCACCCTCTCCGACAGCGCCCGTGCCTCCCGCCTTGCATATTTCAAGGCCATTAAAAAGGCTAAGGCATCTCACTGGAACTCGTTCCTTGCCTCCTTGGACTCCAAGTCGGTGTGGGCTGCCCGCAGGATCGCAAGCGGACGCCCGCCAGACCGGTTCCCCTCCTTTCCCAATGCCACGACACCCGTCGAAGTCAACACCTCCTTCCTGCGTCACTTTTTTCCGCCAAAAGACCCCCAACCCTCGCCATCCATCCTGCGCCCATTCGCGGACTTCCTGCCACTTCAGAAACAGGAAGTCTCCCTCGCCCTCCACAATTCCTACAGCACCTCAGCCCCTGGACCCGACCTGATCCCCTATGGTGTGTGGAAGAGGATCAACAATATCAACCCCAACTTCCTCACCTCCCTCCTGGGTCCCCTTCTGACCTATGGCTTTCACCCTCCCTCCCTCAAAAAAGCTAATGGCATTGTCCTTTCCAAGCCTGGCAAATCCGACTACAACTCCCCTTCCTCCTGCCATGTCATTGTCCTTCTGGAAACCATCTCTAAGATACTTGAAAGGATAATGGCCACCCGCCTATCCCTTATGGCCCGCACCGTCGGCCTCATCCACCCAAACCAATGCGGCTCGCTTCCTGGCCTCAGCACCTTTGACGCATGTGCCGCGCTCACATACGAGGTCCGCCTACTGCCACGTGCAGGCCTCAAGACCTCTACCCTCTTCCTTGACATCAAGGGAGGTTTTGATAATATTTCCTCTACTTGTTTATCTTCCTTACATCGCGCTAAGGGCGTGTCTCCTTATGTGGTTTCTATTGAATGTTATGTGTATTGGCACAATCTTATAGCATGAGTACGAAAATACAACACA
>QFET01005621.1:483-37979 GCA_003316355.1 Tuber calosporum | reverse complement strand
GGCTTACTCTGCTTTTCTGTCCTTCCTGCCTAGCGCTCTTCTAGGCAATCGTGACAGAAGTTCAGCATAAAACCTTGCACAACTGCATCTTTAAAGAATAGCCCTTATTCCTCAGAGAGTTGGCCATTACATGTTGCATCTACCCAGGTTTGCACTTTATACAAACAGTATCATGACTTGACCAACTGAACTGACTACAAATCTCCTTTTACCTGCCAGATCATTGTACTACTGGACACAGTCTCCCAGATCTGGGAAAGGATCCTGGCCAGATGGTTGGTCTCAGCGGGTGGCCTCAGTCACCTTATCCACTGTTATCAGTACGGCTCCCAATGTCACAGTGTTTCACCTGATATTATATCGTCTTGAATCTATCAGGTCGCCTATCTACAAATGGTTAAATTACAGCTCTCGACAGCATTCTTTAAAATTAAAGATAACTTTGACAATGTTATTATTACCAATGAACTGACTACCACAAGTACTCAAATATAAGAAAAAAAGTGTTAGGAGGTTATACTTGCCCTACCTATTAAGATCGAGTATGATTGTCATTTTTTCCATTAGGTGAGGGTGGGTTTGTTTGTCTTTCTCCCTAGGTTAGGTGAGAAGGGAGATTGCAAAGTCCAAGCAAATTTTTCTTCTATTTGAGTAGTTAAAGGTACAATACTGAGTACCAGAAATTCTCACACTTTTATGTTTGGTCCAGGCAAGTCAGTGATGTCCTAACACTGTCACAAACCATAACAGAATCCTATTATGTTTCTACTATTAGTACTAACTTCATTGATATTGGTTATTACTTTTTTGGTTTTATATGTGATAAGTGCTACTATTAGGTTGTCACTTCCTACTTGGTTATGACTTCCCAATTGGTTATTCTTCACTTCCTTTACTTATCACTACCCTCCTAGCTTCTACCCATGGGGGTATCGCTATCCACTTGCTATACCTAGTGGATTTGTATAGTATTAGTTTGTTCATTCTTGTTTATGTTCCAATAGTTGTTTTGTTAGCTCAATCCTTGCTTTTGAAACCTCTGTTTTTATAATATAGTTACCTTATTATGCTGCTTCTGTTAGCATGTTTGTGGGACAGGCTGTTTGCGCTTCTGCTAAGATTTCATAACTAGAATCTTTTGAATTTACATAGCCTATAATCTCTTAAGTATTCGAACTCTGAAGCCTCATAGGACTATGCTCTTTAATACAAGGAGTTGAATAGTTAATCTATTTGTTCTATATCTTTTAAATTGTTTATTCCTGACCTTTCTAATGACACTTCTCACCCTATGCCTATAGTATCTTCAGAGTCCCCTTGAGATTCACAAGATACCTGGAAGTAGGTTATACTTTTTTGACCTAGACTCAATTATACATTTAATCTTTAGCAAAGTAGTGATCACCCTAATCTTACCTTCACCCCTAACTAATAGTATACCATCTGATATCCAAGAAGACCTTGAATGAACTACTAGCTAGACCAGTTTACCCTAGCTAGCAATCATTTTACCCATTCCACAAGATACCAGTAATCACTGGACTAGAAGATCAATAGCATCCTCCACAGGAATATAAAGTCAAGGACCACTGTGCCCATCAACACCATCGTTTGAGGATTCAGACCTATCTTCCTTGGATAGCACCTGCAGCAAAGAAGAAGACCCAGACCAAGCCCAATGTCCATACCAAATTCAAGCTATACACAAAGGTCAATACCAAGTTTAAGCCAAGCTCCATTAAGAAGTTCAATTCAAGAAAAAACTAAGCAGATAATCAGAATCCGATTCCAGGAAAGAGCATGCTGTAGGACTAGAACTTCAAACTTTGCCACCTAGACCACCTATCCAACCACCTGAACTAAGCCATGCACAGGACGTTTTACCAAGTCAACCAAGACCACCTAGTCCACTAAGTCCATTAAACAATTGAAGCCCTTCACCAATCACCATGTCTGTCCCACCAGAGGTGAACCATAGCACTCAATTGGCTGCACTATTGACATGCGCAGGGGAAGGATAGGTGTCACAAATCGTGACTTAGCAATATGGAATATTTCACATGACTCACGATTTGTGAGATCATATATGATTATGATGTTTGATTTGATTTATATTTATGGTTTCATGACTCACGATTTTGAGGTCATATGATGTTATGACTTTCGCACCTGACTCCAAGTATGAGTCAGGGGTTTCACGCATGTGACGCGATTAGCGCACATGACCTCTTATGGAAATTGGATACTATGGGGATTGTATAGTATGACTCGGATTGTGAGTCATAGGATGTTTGTTATACTATGACTCACACGGCAGTCATAGTAAGGAGTTGACTCATAGTAAAGTCACCAGGGTTAGGGTTGTGGGAAGAGCACCTATATAAGGAGGGTCACGGACACAGATAGCTAGCTCTTCACACAACCACCTAAGTTACTTCCTATGTTATATTTTACCTATTAGTTCAATCTATACTCTACTCTTATTACAACCATCCGTTTACATCACTGACCGAAGGGTAATCTCGTGAACGTATAGCTGAGGAGCAGTAGCACGGGCTAGGAGTCAAAGGACTCAGAGTTCCCTAGGCGACATAATGCTACGAGACCGGAAAAGCGGTAAGACGAGCGGTACGTATCGTTACCTGTTGCTGTTAAAGAAGATAGTGTGCCTTGTCCGGCAGACTAAGGATAGGTTTGTAACATTTGGTTACGTCTTTTGCGACACTTAACGAATACAAAACTGATTCACCTACAGATACAGAAGTACTAGACTTCAACGATCCACAGACTTTCTTAGGATTACAAGCAGAACTTGGACAAGCCTGAAGCGAGATATCGCGAGAAGGATCCCAAAGACCTCCGAGCCCGGTCACCCCGGAAGCAAGATCAAGATCAGGGTCATTAAGCTCAGGAGCATCCCCAATACACAGAATGTTGGGAGTAGCAGGACCAGCGGATATGATAACTCTCGCGAGAGAACAACTCCCAGAATTGATCAGAACGGTTCTGGAAAATCGACAAGAACAGACGATACTAAGGCCGAAAATCAAAACCCCGGATACATTTACAGGTGACCGTACCAAACTGCGAGCATGGCTAGTCCAACTTGCAATGTACTACACGGCACTAGGATGGGGAGAAAACGAAGACGTATTGAAAGTGGACTTCGCCAAATCCCTACTAAGAGCATCAGCCGGCAAATGGATTACTCCATATGTGGAAGGAAAGACCCCAGCCACATGGAATAACTGGGCAGAATTTCAAGCCACTCTACGCATCCAATTCGGCGACGTGGATGCTAGGGAAACGGCAAGAAATAAAATCGAGAAAATCAAGCAAGGGAGCCGGAATGTAACTGATTTCTGGAAGGAGTTACGAGTATTGGCAACTGAGGCAAGAATATGACGATGCGACCCTGTGAAGGGCCTTCCTAAGAGTCTTACACGAAGAAATTCAGAACGCATGGGCCATGAGGGCTCAAGACTTCACGACGACCGAAGAAATGGCGGTATGGGCCATTAATCAAGAAAACCGCTTGGACGTTATCAAACATGTGGAAGGAAGATCAAAGACCAAAACATACGACAATGCCAGAAATTACAACGGCACCTTCAAGACCCAACGACTACAGGAGCCTCGTGGAGATCCAATGGACCTTGATACGACTAGGCGAAGACTAGCTCTTAACATATCAAAGACCGAATACTGGAGGAGAAGAAACAACAATCTGTTTATGGCATGCGCAAAGCTAGGACACATGATGAGAAACTGCACCAACCCAAAAGACGAAAAAGAATAACCGGCGAGGACAGTCAGTCGGGTTCAGAACCCACGATGGAAACAAAGAACAGCAATCAGCGAAATGGATTTCGAAACCGAAAAGAACGAAGAGGAAAAAGACGAAGGTCACCAGTAAGCGATGGTCTGAGGGACAAGGGGAAAATGAAACCCATCGAGATACGAAACTTCTACGCGGCACTAAATAACACGGAATCCCTGGAACACGAAAACGACCATGTCATGGTAAAAATGCGACTACATGGCAGGGATAAGATTATCAGCATCAACGGAATGATTGACTCAGGAGCAACTAAGGGCTTTATTGATAAAGAGGTATGCGAAAAGTACCGCATGCCTATGGCGAAAGCCAGACAACAACGAGAGATTTACCTGGCGGACGGCAAACTCACCGCGATGGTTCCAGTTACTCATACGACGACAGTACCTATGGACATCGGTAGCCATAGGGAAATAATTACCTTCCAAGTGTCAAATTTACAAAACCATGAAGCAGTTCTTGGAATGCCATGGTTGAGAGAACATAGCACCTCAATTGATTGGGGACAGGGGACCATCACGTTTGATAGTGAGAGATGCACCACCTGGTGTTTAAAAGAGTCACCGAGGGTCTTTACAGTCCCAGAAGCGGAAGCCCTGGAGGAGAACTTAAATATGAAGTTCTCAAAGGTTCAGGCAAAAACGGATAAACAGATCCTAGTCAAAAGGTTGACTAAAGAGGCTACGATGCCTACGAGAGGCTCACGGAGGGCGGCAGGACACGACCTGTACGCTAGCGAAAGAGCAACAATACGAGCCAAAGGGCAAGAAGTGATCCGAACTAGAATAGCCATCGGATTACCACAGCGCACATATGGGCGCATTGCACCACGAAGTGGGTTAGCAGTCAACAACAGCCTCACAACCAATGCTGGTGTAATAGATGCGGATTATACAGGTGAACTGAAGGTAGTAATGGTGAACCTCGGGGACGAAGACTACACAGTCAACTCCGGTGACAGGATAGCACAACTGATATGTGAAAGATACCTGGATGGGGAATGCAAGGAAGTCGAAGTACTTGCAAAGACTAAAAGAGAAGACAAAGGATTCGGAAGTACGGACCACCAAAGAGACCGGGACAGAAACGAATCAGAAGGTACCCGGGAAGAAACAAAAAAGGACCGGAAACGAATAGAGATCTGCGAGATCTCGGCCCAAGCCTTTGGGAGGTTCTACAGAAGAGGAGAGATCACAGGCATTCTAAAGTGGAACCAGGAGGACGGTCAATGCGATTTGAAGGCAATGAATGTCAGTACCGAGCTGGCTATTAGGGCCAAAAAGTATCATGGGAAAGAACCCTTGGAACAGATGATACAAGAGGTATATCACCAATACCTGGATCTCTTCGAAGAGAAAGAAAAAACCACGTCCCCGCCTTACAGAAAAGGAGTGGACCACGAGATTAACCTTGAAAAGGGAAAGATAATCCCAGCAAAAAGGTTGTATCCACTAGGAGCGGCAGAATTGGAAGAATTGAGAAGCTATTCAAAACAGAATCTGGAACGGGAATGGATACGAGACTCCTTCACGGAAACAGGAGCACCCATCCTTTTCGTCAAAAAGAAGGACGGAAAATTACGACTATGCGTGGATTACCGAGGACTTAATTAAGTCACGAAAAAAGATTGGTACCCACTGCCACTCATCGGCGAAGCCTTGGATAGGCTAATTAGCGCCCGATACTTTACAAAGCTGGCTATTAAGGATGCATACCACAACGTAAGGATCAATAGAGGAGATGAATGGATAACTACATTCGCGACACGACACAGAACTTACGAATACTTGGTAATGCCATTCGGCTTGACCAATGCACCGGCAACATTCCAGAGATGGATCAATCAAACGTTACACCGATTCTTGGACATATGCTGCATAGTATATTTGGATGACGTACTGGTGTACTCGGAAACAATGGAGCAGCACAAGAAAGACGTGGGAAAGATCCTGGAAGCGATTGGAAAATCCGGAATGAGAATCAAGCCAACTAAGTGCGAATTCCACAAGATAGAAGTGGAATACTTAGGATTTATTATTGACCAAAAAGGAGTCCGGATGGATCCTATCAAGACGGCAGCCATATGGGAATGGGCAATTCCGAAAAACAAAACCGATATCCAAAGATTCATGGGATTCTGCAACTTTTACAGATGATTCATTGAGGGGTTTAGCAGGACAGCAAAATCTCTATACAATCTAACAAAGAAAAATGCAAAATGGGAGTGGGGTACAGCAGAAAGCGAGTCGTTCGATACGATGAGACAAAAATAAACGTCAGCACCCGTATTCACCCATTACAATCCGGAAAGACCGATTATGATTGAAACAGATGCATCGAAGTATGTCTGTTCAGGAATTCTATCGCAACAGTGTGAAGACGAGCAATGGCGACCCTTGGCATTCCGATCAAAAGCAAAGACGGATACGGAATGCAACTACGATATTCACGACAAAGAACTTTTGGCCATAGTACAGGCACTCCAGGAATGGAGGGGATATGTGTTGGGAAGCCATCACAAGACTAGGATCCTCACTGACCATAAGAATCTGGTCCCTTAAACAACAACAAAAGATCTCAACGAACGACAGATCCGGTGGAGCGAGAAGTTAAGCCAATACAATATACGAATCGAATATCGGCCAGGAAAGGAAAGCGGCAAGCCAGACGCCTTGACAAGAAGAAGTCAAGATGCACCAGAAGAAGATGACGACAGGATCAAACAGAAACAAAGGATCCTATTACCATAAGAAAAATACTTTGAGGAGATAAGGATACAGGAAATGGATAAAATTAGCTTTCCCAGAGAGGAGATGAGAAATCTTAAGGAACAGAGCGGGAGGGACCTGCACATACAAGAGATAAGGAAAGCACTAGAACCAGGAACAAAAGAGATGAAGGATGTAGCCTTGGGGCTATGCCAATGGAAGGATGACTGCCTATGGTAGCAGGACAAGATTTGGGTACCAGAAGAGGAGAAGATAAGGACAGAACTTATCAGAAAAAATCATGACATTTTACAAGCAGGACATGGAGGAACAGCAAAGACCACGGAACTCATCAGTCGCAGTTACTACAGGCCAAGAATGCGGGAAACGATCAAGAAATATGTCAAGAACTGCGACGTTTGTCAAAGGACGAAATCATCCCGACATGCTCCCTATGGCCAACTACAATCAAATGAAGCACCCGATAAGCCATGGAAGTCGATTTCGATAGATTTTATCACAGATTTACCAGAATCGGACGGCTATGACGCCATCTTGGTAGTCATCGAGAGACTGACAAAAATGAGTCATTTTGTTGCATGCAGGAAAGATATGACAACAAAACAATGCGCGCAAACCTTGGCTAAAGAAATCATTCGGTTACATGGACTACCTCAAGATATCATCACCGATAGGGGGACACTGTTCACCTTGGACCTATGGAAGGAAACTGCCCTGAGGTTGGGAATCGAAAGAAAACTGAGCACGGCTTACCATCCACAAACGGATGGACAGACAGAAAGAACCAATGCCATCCTGGAACAATACCTAAGGGCATTGGTCAATTATCAACAGGATAATTGGAACGAACTATTACCTTTTGCGGAATTTGCATACAATAACGGACAACAAGAAACAATTAAGACAACACCCTTTTTTGCCAACTACGGACAGCACCCAAAACATGACACTAGTGGTCATCTGATACCGGATCGGAAGATTCCGGCGAACGAGATGAACCAATAGCACGATACCATACGCGAGGAAATGGTGGCTGCACAACTTCGACAGAAAGAAAATTACGATCAACACAGAAAACCCGATCCGAATTTCAAATCAGGAGATATGGTATGGTTCCTACCAAGGAATGTAAGGAGCACAAGACCATGCAAGAAACTCGATTATAGAAAGATGGGGCCCTTCAAAATCTTGGCAATAGTGGGGAACAGTGCATATAAGCTGGACTTTGCCCATCGATGAGAATACATAATACCATCCACATCTCACTTCTCGAACCCTCCCAAGACCAAAGATTCCCATCATAGATCGAGACACCACCACCACTAATCGAAATCGAAGGCGAAACGGAATATGAACTAGAAGAAATACTCGTTTCACGACTACATTACGGAAGACTCCAATATCGAGCGAAGTGGACAGGATACTCTCCTGATCACGATAAAGTTTGGTACCCAGCGGAAAACTTTGAACACGCGGAAAATGCAATCCAACACTTCCACCAACGATACCCAGATAAACCAAGGCTGGGAAGAAATCAAACAAGTAGCAACGAACGACGGGTGGGGAGACCCAATGCGAGAAATCACTACAACTAGCCCAGGCTATGCGACGGTAGAGGACCGGCAAAGGGCATCAGAACACAACGCGATGAGCTGGACGTCATGCTATGACGAGCATTGCAACGTCCATAGAGAAGACAAGGAAGGGGCCAGTTAGTGGCCAAAACAACCACACGCAGAAACAAGATGGGAGGAATGCTACCGAAATAATTGTCGAGCCCACCGGGATGCGAAGATCCGGCCAGGATACTACCCCAAGGCGTGGGGTAAAAGAGAAGAACTGAGCAGGAAGGATGCTCAGTGCACGGAAACCAGGAGGGGACGGTTGGAGAGGGGCGAGGAAACCCGAAACAACGACACCGGAAGCCAATACACGCAGGCAGATGTCGAATGCCTCCCAAGAAAAATTTCGGGTTTAGAAATCCAACTGGATGAGGCTCAAGGAACGATCAAACTCCAGGAGGAGACCCTCGAAGCGCAACAAGCCACCATTGCGCATCTAAAACGAACTATCGATGTGGCAGACCTGACATTGGAGATGGTCATGAAGCAGTTACGGACAACGGAACAAATTTTACGGAAGTTCCGTCGCGATGCGATAAGATTTGGGAATCAAGTAATGAAACTTGGTGAATAGCATGATAGGACTCAAGCTGACGGGAGAGAGGAGCTATTGTCACAAATCGTGACTTAGCAATATGGAATATTTCACATGACTCACGATTTGTGAGATCATTTATGATTATGATGTTTGATTTGATTTATGTTTATGGTTTCATGACTCACGATTGTGAAGTCATATGATGTTATGACTTTCGTACCTGACTCCAAGTATGAGTCAGGGGTTTCACACATGTGACGCGATTAGCGCACATGACCTTTTATGGAAATTGGATACTATGGGGATTGTATAGTATGACTCGGATTGTGAGTCATAGGATCTTTGTTATACTATAACTCACACGGCAGTCATAGTAAGGAGGTGACTCATAGTAAAGTCACCAGGGTTAGGGTTGTGGGAAGATCACCTATATAAGGAGGGTCATGGACACAGATAGCTAGCTCTTCACGCAACCACCTAAGTTACTTCCTATGTTATATTTTACCTATTAGTTCAATCTATACTGTATTCTTATTATGACCATCAGTTTACATCACCGACCGAAGGGTGATCTCGAGAACGTATCGCTAAGGAGTAGTCGCACGGGCTAGCAGTGAAAGGACTCAGCATTGCCTAGGCGACATAAGCCTACGAGACCAGAAGAGTGGTAAGACGTGCGGTACGTATCGTTACCTGTTGCGGTTAAACAAGATAGTGTGCCTTGTCCGGCATACTAAGGATAGGTTTGTACCAATAGGATTGAAACTGATTGAGAATGAGCTTATAGCTCAATTGAGTTTATCGATACATCGCCAGCTTTGGTATTACTGATAAGGTCCTTGAAGTAAGGCCATACTATGTAGCCTATTGCAGAGAGAAAGCCCTTAATGAATTCACCTATTATGAAGTATCACAAGGAGACTACAATCTTGATGGAGTTAAGCACAAATTCAAGGCTGACCTTTTCCTTCTATATCTACAGATATAATCTGTGAATAGTGGTGACAAGTTAAGCAAACTACGGGCGGAAAAACACTACAGATTACGCACAGTTTAATCAGAGTAGAAACCTTGTGGGAGACTCTCATCCATGGAGCACTTTGGGACTATTCAGCACATTAGAGAATACTAGTTTCCATAGATATCATACTCAACCAAGAAGTGAAAACACATATCACTTCAAATTCCTCCTTTGCCAGCTAGTAGATATAGAGTAAAAGCAAGAAACAATTGCTCACTCTACAGGACTCTAGAGATACAAAAATCATCTTGAATAGGTAATCTCTAATGCAGTTTCCCATCAAGCATCGAAGTGCCCTCAGAACACCATCCAGTAAAATCAACCAAAGTTCTACATCAACTACTCACAGCATCCAAGAGTATTCCAGGCTGAGTTGGACAGACACTGAAGAGACCTTACTGTACTAATTTTAGGAAATATGGTGACTAGTCCGATCACTTCTTTGACAAGAAGAATGATAGGGGACCTCAAAATCAAGGAAATGGATGCCCTAGCAGATTAAATAGACCCAGGAATGTTGGAAGAACATCCCACAAGGAGGAAGAGGATTCCCATACTAAGGAATTAGTCACTGTTAGCACCAACTATGTATGACCTAGTGAAACTGTATCCCAAGACCTTTGAGCATACATCACTGTCAATGGCCACAAAGTAAAGGCCATATTTGATACAAGAACCACAGGAGACAATATGATACCGGGAATGTTTATCTCTACACACCAAATCCCTAAGTGATATCTCGAAACTTTTGCCATTTTGAAGATAGCAATTACAGGATAATCCTAGACTATCAACCATGAGCCAAAGCCTGTGATCCTGATTGCCAATGCAAGGGACGATATCTTGCAAGCCCTAGTCAGTTCCCTGGACAACTATAATATCTTCCTAAGAATATCTAACCTTACCAGCCACCATGCACTAATAGAATGCGGAAAATCTATTATCACCTTCCCAGACAAATGAATTACCTTGACTTGCAAGAAAGGAAGTCATGCAAGATTTTGGCCTATGAATGAAGCAGATGCCCATGACTTTATTTCAGAGGTTCCTACAGCTTTCCCCAGCAAGGAAACTGTAGAATTACCACCCTTGCGAGATGTCTACCAGCACATCCATTTCCAAGATACAATTTCAGTTATAATTTGACCTTCTTCTCTTTCCCTGACAAAATCATGTCAGGTACCCAGTATTAATCAAAGACTGGAAACCAAAAGGGATCAGTTACACAAGCTACATATACAACTAAGTAAATAGGTTCCCTAACATCAATTACAAGAGCGAAATAAGACTCTTTGCAAACTTTGTACACAGGAACAATATTACTTTGCAGGACCAAGGAGTGATTATGAATCAAACTAGGATACTTAGTACTGTTGCAGAAGCAAAGTTCAGATCCACCATAGAAGGTACAAATTGGGACTTCCAAATTCGAGTTCTCCCTAGCCATGAGAAATACAACACTATGCAGACACCCAGTGGATGCTTTGCTTAGAGATTTATACTGTAAGGAAATACCAACACTCCTACGACAGCTAGAAGTGGTATGTAGTTTATCCTAAAGAGATTGATTGGAAAGTTCGTTTGCGAATACATGAATGATATTACAATCTACATAGAAACTGTTTAGAACCCCTATACAGACATCAGAGTAGTGTCGGAAGATTATAGCAGCACCATACCAAAGAATCGGCAGCCAAGTGTAAATTCTTCGCCACAAATGTCTTTTTCTCAGGACATGTTATATATGAGAGAGGAATTCATGCAAACACTTATACAATTTGATTCATACAAGACAAGGCTACAGCATAAGTGAAAAAATTAAGTTTAGACCTTTATAGTAGTCGTGATATATCATCCACAATTCCTCCACTTCTTGCTTCCACTACTGCCCTCATCCTCAGAATACAATTCTTCTCTGCCCCATCTCATCAGAGACATCAGCTAACACAATATACCTTAACACTAAGGACCCTGAGGTAGGATCAAGTGCATGAGTTAACTAAAGACCCCTCTGGAGTAGGCTTACTCTGCCACATTCTACGGCAGAAAGTTTGCAACTTGTCAGGTGCAATACACTGTCCATGTATTGGAACCTTGGGTAATCGTGGATGCCATCGAGGTATTCTATCCGATTCGATATAGCATCAAGGGCACTATTAAGCCTGATAACAAGGTACTATCTATTTCCATAAAGCAGGCCAACCTACCTTACCCCCAAACTACACTGGGTAAGTACCTGTGATATTATGAATTCGATATTATACATAAACATAGCAATAACAATATCCTTACACAAGCACGTTTAACATTCTATGAAGACAGGCTAGCTGTAAAATACTAAATACTCATAGACCAGTCTGAGAAGAACCCTTTAAAATGCTCATTTTCTGCCTTGAATACTGTATCAAGGCACTACCTCAACATTGCCTATAGCCAATACCCCTCTTCTGCTCTCAATCTCTAAGCGCCGTCTTACATACCTAATCCTAAATAGTATTCTATAGGGAATTCAAATAATTGCAATATGTGAAACCCCTCCACCTACAAAGAATGAAGTCTGCACACAGAGTCTATTGAACAATGCATGGACCCAGCTGGAGAGACCCTCGAGCTTGCAACCAATGCAATTTAAGATTGTAAACTCATTGATACCTCCACCAGTATTAGCAACCCAGAGGAGCCATCCCAAGATCTAGTGCTTCTTGTGTAAGTTAAAGTACAACTGTTTGCCCTTGCTGTGAGAATTAAAACTACTCCTGGACACTTTGACCAACCACTGCATCCAGATGCTATCACCAACTGATTTAAACAAATCCATGATTACATCAACAAACGGGAATCCCTTGCAGTCAGCACTGATGGAAATATCACCCCCTGCAGCAGCGTATGTACACCTTGCGCCCAGTTGAACCACGTCGCTCCTCAATCCCCTGTCAATATACAGGAAAGATTCCTTGAAATTAAGAGACCAAAGCCATGCACAGGGCTTTCTGTGGCGCGGTTGAATGCTAAACTCACATAAATTGAAAGAATACTTGATCGTTTCCATCTCGATCTTGTAATATTCCAGGACCCTTGCATCTCTGCTCTTCCTCCAACTTTGTCTGACGTGATCATTCCAAGTGCAGAGGGGAACACGGATGAGGTGTTACTTCTCCACTCAACGATGATGTAGGCTATCCAGTCATTCATACAGTTATTGAAAAGGGAAAAGAAAGAGGAATACTAGAAATCATGCAATGATGGGATCTCCCTACCTTGGAAGCACCAGTTCACTTTAAAGAACGTGTCTTAGATCAACACTTCTGACATTTGATCTTCATACTTTTCAGCTTACAAACTAAAGGAATGGAGAGTGGTAGTCCTTTATTTGAGATACTACCCAGAATGACCCTCTCCTTGAAGTAGTCACCAAGACCATCCACCAAATTGACAGACTGTTATATTAGGGAGTTCTCATCATAAAGGGACTGGTAACATTAGGGGCTGTCCTGAAGTCCCTTATGAAGTAAGCTAGACAGGTACTAATATCAGCAGTGCAATAGTGTAATTACGCATGAGCAAATAATCTACATTTGTTGGCACAAATGTGGTGAATACGCTTCAAGGACCTTTTACTGGCTCGCTATGAGGAATGTGTTAGGCACAAACGACTCCCAAGAGGATTACATGACTTTTCAGAAGGGACTGCATGAATCTGAACCTCTACAGGAAATTACCCCCCAGCGGCCACGGCGTTCGCACTGGGAGTCGACACTGGCACCTTGTGCAGTTGCTCGTTTAGTAAGAAAAACGAAAAATGGAACACATTTTTTAACCCTGTATATGTCGTCGCCGTCTATCAGACCGGATGCTGTCCACAGGGTAAATGTGAGGGCCTCTCTTGCTACGTCTGGGAAGTGGAACGAAGTGATTCCGTCAAGGTCTCGCGGAGTTACACCCAGATCAAGTTAAGAGAGCCCAGGTAGTCCTAGATGGGTATGAATGCACAATTGAAGTAGGCTACTCTGATACACACCGAGAGTACACTGACGCCCCTGTGATGCCTATAAGGTCAATGAACCTATCGGAACAAGTTGATAAAGAGAGGCAGTGAAGACGAGTAGGTATTGGCCCAAACGTGAACACTAGTCATCCTGAAAGCCAGCTGCAAAGCCGGATAAGATGGCACGAAGCAGATTCTGCCAACAACCAAGCTGGTCCCTTGGAGTTCTAAGAAGTTATTGGTACGTTCCAAACTGGGGGGCCATATCTTTCCAGCTGAAAGAAGGTTGACAACTCAGACTGAGGGGTTCCACACCCTCAGAGAAGTTGGGAGCTCTGATCATACCATTAGCGGTGTTAGGGAAGAGAAAGTTTCAGGGTAAAAGCGGGTTCGCTTTCGGATTAATAGATGAAGGTTGGGAAGAAAAGGCCGGTTTATATGTAACCCAGTTGTAGTCCGGGAACACTCAGACAAGGGATATAAATATCGAAGTGCCTCCTGAGCTTTAACCATCATCAAGCAACGGAGAAGAGATCTTATCAATATCATAAGTTTTACTCAAAATTCTTGACCTACGAGCCTTCCTAGACAATCTCTGTTTACCAACAAAGATTTAAGCCTAGTTCGATTTGCTTGCCCTTAGAATCGGCTAGCCTTAACAGAATGATTTTAAAGACTATGTTCACCGATGCTATCTATGCCAGCTCAATAAGCAAACTACTACTGTCCTTGAAGGTTGAGTCTCCACTCTCCATGTCTCAAGACAGGTATTGGCATCGCTTGCAATAGGCTTTGCAGCAACTTTCTTTAGCGATTTCAAGCTTCAAATTATCATAGTTGTTTTGGATCGATTCTCAGGGTTTACCTACCTCATATCAGTCTCCCAGAATACTACAGCTCTAGAAACAGTACACACTCCCCCTGAGTTTGTTTTCTGCATTCATGATTTTCCTACCTAACTGGTCTGTGATAGAGACCCAAAGTTTACATTACACTTGTAGACACACCCTAAGGCGAATCTCAATGTTGATCGCAACTTGGCTAGAGCTTACTATCACCGGAACAATGGAGAGACAGAGTCCAGAATCAGAACAGTTGAGCTATCCCAGAGGATCTAGATTGGACCTAAAGGAAGCAAGTCGATTCGCAATCAACCTCATGTTCTAGCTGCAATCAAGGCAGTACCTAGGGATAGTGCAGAACTCTGTCTCTTCAAAATTAACTTTGACCAACCCCAAACCTCCCGCCCAGTGCCAGAATTCTCCACACATCAGTTGCAGCAGAAGATGTGAGTGCTTCACAGATCAAGGAGAATCAACTACTAACCAGAGATGCACGCAACAAGGCCAGAGAATGCTAAACAAGGCTAGGCACAAGATCTCCAGAGAAGACCTGCAGAATTCTGAAGCTCAAGTCTGAACCTCTACAGCTCAATCATACTCTTTCTGCCCCTGCATTCGCCCTGCAAGTCAACCCAAGCACCTTGTGCAGTTGCTCCCTGCCTCAGAAAACTGAGTTATCGGAGAACCTCTTGTAACAACATAGACACCGTAGTGGTCAGTCCGACCACACACTGTCGGCAGGTTATTTAAGATGACCGCTCTAGCTACCTAACTCAGATAGAACAAAATGCTTCTCTTATGAACCAGTGGGGTTACAGCCATTTGAAAATATCGGAGCTAGGGTAGCCCACAATGGGACAGGAGCCAAAGAGGAAGTAGACCCATCCGGTTACTATCAAGGGTATGTTAATACACCAATATGATGCCATTATGGTTGAAGGACCTATCGGAAAAGGTTGATAAGGAGGGGCAGTGTAGACAAAAAGGTATTGGACTGAATATTTACATAAGTCATCCTGAAAGCCACCAGCATAGTCATAGAAGATGGCACAAAGCACATACAGTCAACAACCAAGCTGGCCACTTGGTGTTCAAAGAGGCTATTGCAAGTTCCAAAGTGGATTGCCTAGTTGAAACACCACAAGAAAGTCTGACGTCACCTAACGAGTGGTGTAACACACCCAAAAGGAAAGAGGAACTCTGACACTACTATGATCTTGATAGTGAAGATTCCTTTCATTGTCAAATGATGTTTGCACTTGGATTAGGATAGAAAGGTTCTGAAGGAAGACTTAATTAGTACAATAGATACATGTAGTTTGTGAACACGCAGATGCTGTATCTAAATATTCTGGTACCTCCCCAGCTTTACTTAGATGCTTCGCGCAACCTAGTTTCCTCCTGCTCGAAACCATTACCCTTTTTAGCCGATCAAAACTTTGCTTTTTGTGTGGCAATGGCCACGACACACCATATCTTGCCCCTAGCTCAAGCTTAACTCTTTAGTGACACAGGCCCACTCCCTGTGTAACAGAGATGTCCACCACCTCCCCTGGCCCCTGAAGCTCAGCCTCAGGTACCTAGGACCGCACAGCCGCCTACTCAACCCAATCCTCTCGCACCAGCAACCCTTGACCCTTATGAACACCTGATCGCAACCCAGAACCTCCTGGATGCTATAGTCGCCCAGTTTAGTCTCTCCCATGAATCCTTACATGCGTTTGACAACTCCCTCCTCCACAAGCTTTCCGATGGGGAGGCCACCATCATTCACCTACGGTGCACTGACATCTCCGGAATCGATGAGGTAGTTAGCCGACTTGCCATACTAACCATGCACATAGATGAGATCTCCTCCACTATCTCTGCCCCTGCCCCTTCCTCTACTATAGCCTCTCCTGCTATTGCAGCCCTGGTGGGCACAGTCAGAGACCTGTCCCTTCGCATAATGGCAGGAGCCACTTCCAGACAGCCCCCTCCTCCTCCCCTGACCCTCCTCCCTACGCTCCGGCTCGACCTAGGTCTCTCCATAACCCTGAACCCCAAACTGCACAAGTGGCATATCAAGGCCCAACCCCCACCTCCCCTAGTATGACACAGTTGAAAAATACTGGTGTGGCAACCCCACTTCATATGCCGTCTGCCACCCACACTCTAGGGAAGCCCCAGAGTACAGGGCTGGCAAATACCCCCCCTAACTCAGTTTTGCTCACCCCCCTCATCCTCCAACACCGGTCCAAGGCTCACCCAGTAATGTCCTGCTAACAACGGTTAGGCGACAGTTGCAGCATGATCGTCCTCTACACTAGCAACTAACAGTAAATGGAAGTAGCCCGCCTAGTCAGTATAAGTCGTAGCGTCCAATGACAGCAGCCTTCAGCTTTAAGGACTGGCACCATTACCCTCCGCTGATTCCAGATCCTTCGCCCCACTTACCCCACCTGGACCTCATTCAAAGCCTGGCCGGATGGCAGCTACCACCACAGACCTGATCGCTACCATCCTGATGTAGGCCAACTGCCCATTTCCCCTCTCCTTCTCTGCATGTGTCAATCCTAAAGTATAACTCACACTCCAGGATAATGACTCACACACCACCTTCACGGCATACTCACCCTACTATGAAGCTATGCCAAACTGTCTTAACCAAGCTTTCCCAGCAGTAACAACCCTTACTGCCTCTTCCACCGAACCCCAAATGAGGTCCAATTTGCTCTCTATAGCATACTGAGAGCCTATCTCCCTGAGGACCAAGCCGACCTCGTCCCTGCCTTCAGTGATACAGTCCGCAATGAAACCTATGCCGCATTCTACTCTTCATGCATTCTTTACACCAGCCCTGACATCCGAACTACGAAGACCACTACGTCCATAGTAGTTGCCATGGCCCCCGATTATGTCAATAGGATTGGCTCCTGCATCCGCCTCTTCTCCCGTCTGCGCAAAGTCGAAAAGGGTCACTCATCTGGAAGTTGATGCAAGGCCGGAGGTGCTTACTCTAAGGCCACCCCTCCCTGATCTGCCAAGCTACAACCCCTACTTGCCCCCTCTGTCCTCTAACACATATGCAAGCGGCCCACCACTTCCCCACTCACACATGCTGCCTGGGCGGGAACACCAAGGCTGTCGCTAGCTTTTGTCCCGACTTCCACCTCATTTGTTCTAGTTGTGCAGGAGCCCACCCTGCCACATAACGTTACTGTCCATCCCGACCCCTCCCTCCAACTGATGCTGATGCCCCCTTTGGGCCCAAGGGTGTATAAGACCCTGATGACGACATGGACCAAGATGCACCTATCCTACCCGACCCAGCCAGCATTCCTTCCCTTACCACCACCGCCATACATCTCACCACCTCACGACAGCCAGTCTCACTAACTGGCGCTCCAGCAGACCCTGCTCTAAATATGTTGTACCATTCCCCACATGGCTCTTTAGTTCCCCCCTCCCGCACGGCCCATCAGGCTTATCCTACTAATAAGTCCCGTACTGGAACCTCATTCCAAACGCAGGCGCCAGGCACTACCCCAACCCTCATTGAGCACAACTGCCTTGAGAGCAGAATATGTTTCCTTCCTTATTCAAAAGCCTTCAGGCTATGCCCTCCTGTCCAAACTTGGTCACCCTGCAGGATCATTGGGTCTTTAAGGGGTGGCTACTAATATTTTCCCCAGATAAATCCTTTTCTCCACCTACTGCTAACAGCCCCAAACCTAGGGTGGTCATTTATACTCTTGTTGCTTTAATGCAAGTTTTTCAATTACTAACAGTTTTATCGTCTGGGTGGATTTTATGGCAATTGATATTTACTCCCCCACAGGCTTGTTTAATTCAGCTAAACTGGTCTTTCGTGTCACAATGCTTACTCTAACACTGGGCGCTCGTCCCACCTCCGCACCATCACCCCACAGTCCTTCTTTAGGGAACAAGCTTTCCTCACCCTACTGGTTCATGATTTGAACCTCCTCCATCCTCTTTCCGACCCCCTATAGGTCCTTTCTGCTACTGAATTTAACCATTCTTCTCCCTATTTTAACCTAGCATCTGAGCTAGTCTACTCACTTTTAAATACACCAGGTGTATGTACTAGGTTACCCTTCAATGGCACAACTAGACCTGGAGTCTTTGACCTTGCCTTAGCAAATCCCTCTCTTGCTCCCTTTGTTAGTTCATGGGGTGTCACCCTCCCACTGACTGGCTCTGACCATGTCCCAATCACAATCATCCTCTCCATGCCCTTGCCACACCAACACGACCCCACCCTTAACTGGACCAAGGCTGATTGGCATACTCTCTCCCATATTAACAGGGCTCTATCAGTCTCAGCACCTCCCCCGCTCGCGACCTTAACCTCACTTTGTGCCTAGTTCGACCGCGGTCTGGGTATCCACACTTTCCTCCTAGTTCTACATACGCTAAACAAGCGTTCTTGCTTCGGGTTAAAGCCATGGTGGACAGCTGACTCATAACAGCTCCACCAAGCTTTCAACCGAGAGACAAGGATATCACGGATGTCCCCCTCCACCACCCTCTCCAACTGTGCCCATGCCTCCCGCCTTGCATATTTCAAGGCCATAAATAAGGCCAAGATATCACACTCGGACTTATTCCTTGCCTCCTTGGACTCCAAGTCAGTTTGGGCTGCACGCCGGATCTCTAGCCGACGCCCCCCAGAGCGATTCCGCTCCTTTTGCAACACCACGACACCCGTCGAAGTCAACTCCTCCCATTTGCATCAATTTCATCTCTCCAAAAGACCCCCAACCCTTGCCGTATATCCTACCACCCTTTGTGGATGATCTGCCACTTCAGAAACAGGAAATCTCCCTTACCCTCCACATGTCCTCCAACACCTCCGCTCCCGGCCCTGACCTTATTCCCTTTAGCATATGGAAGAGGATCAATAAAATCCTCCCCAACTTCGTCACCTCCCTCCTAGGTCCCCTGCTGACCTATGGTTTCCACCCTCATCTGTCAAAAAAGCCAAAGGGATTCTCCTCTCTAAGCCCTGCAAATCTGACTACAACTCCCTCTCCTCCTGTTGAGTCCTTGTCCTTCTAGAAACCATCTCCAAGATTCTGGAAAGGGTAATAGCAACCTGCCTTTCGGTAATGACCCACACTCTGGGCCTCATCCACCCCCACTAATGCGGCTCTCTTCCTGGACTAGGCACATTTGACGCATGAGCTTCCCTCATATACAAAGTCTGCATACTTCTGCATGCAGGCCTCAAGACCTCTGCCCTCTTCCTTCACATCAAAGGAGGCTTTGATAATATATCCTATAGTTGCTTGTCTTACCTACTCCGCACCGAAGGTTAATATCCTCATATTGTTACTAGGGTTCGTTCATTTTTGACTGACCACAAATGCCGCCTGATCTTTCTGGGCTCCCATGATATCTTCTTGCCTGTTCATGTTGGTACCCTCCTGGGTTACCCTATTTCTCCTTTGTTATTTTTAATTTAGGTATCTTCCATAAATTTGTTCATCCCAAACCGGATTATAGTTTCATAGGTTGATGATTTTACTGTTACTGTTGGGTCTGGGTCATACGGGAGGAACACACAGCTTCTTCAACATTCCTATAACCGCCTCTGTAGGAAGGCCACCTTACTCGGAGTGTCTTTCTCCATTGCCAAAACTGAACTCAACTACTGGCGCAGTCTAAGGGATCGCTCTCCCACCTCACTAACTCCTGTCTCTCTCGGTGGTAGTCTCTTCCACCCTTTGTCTATAGTCCGAAGGCTAGGATACTGGTTTTCAACCTCGATGGAAACCTCCAGTCACATCCTCCAGAGGCTAGCCCTTGCACAAGGGGCTTTTGGTCTTATTAGGCAACTCTCTCATCTGGGCATAGGCATAGTCCCCTACCTAAACCGCAGGCTGGCTATGGGCCTGCTCCTACCTATTCTCACTGATGGAGCTGACCTCCTCATCCCAAATGCTGCCATGATGGGCAAAATGGAAGTTTTTTGGAGCAAGGTCCAACGGTGGGTCATCTACAGTTTCTCATCTACTCCTATGTCTCTCCTACCCAGTGAGGCTTGTCACTCCCATCGCAACTCACTCCTCGCACATCGCTGCAAAATAGGTGCACTACGGCATGCCTGCTGCCCGACCGAGATCAACTCTGTTAAGGGTAGTTGATTCTAAGTGCAAGCGAATCAGGCTAGGGTTAAATCTTTCTGCGTAAACGATGATTGTCGTATGAGGGACGAGCTTCTGCTCGCACCACATTCCTCCAAAGACAATCTCCGTTTACGAAGAAAGATTTAAGCCTAGTCCGATTCGCTTGCCCTTATAATCAACTACCCTTAAAAGTATATTGATATTTCTCCTTGTTACCAAGGCTCTTTATATAACTACAGGGCACCTTCAAGTGATACCACAGGAATCGCACAAGCTCATAACTGATTCCACCCTCCTCGATAAGTGTCTGCTCAAACAACGTCCCTAAAAATACATCTCCTCTTGCGAAGAAATACTTGTATACTCCCTCCCGGAGATTCAATTCTATATACATCAGGAACCCTCCTGGTTCACTGATCCCTTACTGATCCCTACCGAATCAGATTTCCAAGAAATCTGTGAACACTTCTACGGTCCCAACTTCCTATGGAAACCATTCCAAGACTACGATACTAAACAAGAAGGAACCTCCAGTCCTTTCACCCTTACCTCCCGCTCCTTTACCCCATCTCTTTGGAAACTAGAAAACATCGAGAGTCCCAATAAAACGAAATGGCACGACAATTGACTATCGACACAGACAAAACCATGACCGACATAGAAGAAGTGTCTCTGGTTGGAAGTGACCATGCACCCGGACGCCCCAGGCCACCTTTGGCACTCCACCACCTCTCACAACATAGTAGGGTAAGAAAGTCAGCCCCAGGAACTTGATCAAGCCCTCCCCGTCCCCCAGACGCCAGAAATCCAGTTATGGAAAGATAGCAGAACGCATAGGCCAGGCAATGAACTACTTCAACCTTACCTTGAAGGAATCAGTTGATAGGCAACATCTGGCCTACTATGAACTATCTGGTCAAGCTCAGGATCAGGCAAACCAACTGCTGTACCATGTCAAATGGATAACCCGTGCGGAAAGAATTATTGGTGAGGCAAAAAGTAGGACTACTACAAAGAAAGGTGGCCGCACAAAATGAACAGGAGTTGACCCGGGAGGAGTTACCAGCACTGTACCAGGGCCTTGAACTAGAGCGGTCAGAAAGGGAGGCCTATGTAGTCAGGGAGAATGCCGCATCCGAGCAACTAAATCGAATATTGACTCGGATGCAGGAAATCTTGGTGCAACTACAAGTTGCGAGGAACCCACCCAGTGTGAGGGAACCAGTGGCACCAAAGTCAGAGGAAAATCCTGGCTTGGAAAAACGGACCACGGCCGTTGGTATAGAAGAGTTTCGGTTCATTCCTCGAATAGACATTGCAAAGGCAGTGGATCAAGGAGATGGAAACGGAATTGGCGGAAAACAACCACCCTCGCCTCTTCCGGCGAATGCACCCAACCTGGGAGATGATGACACTGGGTCTGAAGATGGAGGTGGCCCCTCACCACGAGGTGGTGAGCCATCACGTAGACCCTTGACAGGACGAAAGTTCGAATCCAAGGCAGATGCAAGGGTAGACCGACTGGGGCTAGCACTCTCAATCACTAACCGCCGCTAAGCGGATCTACCATTCAAGTTTGATAATAAGCCTAGTCCAGATGTAAGAGTATGGTTATTAAATTGCGATGACTAATTTGGGAGAAACCCATGGCAATGGGAAAACGATGAATAACGCACCAAGTATGTGTTAGGAAGTTTGGAAGGTACCAAGGTAGCACCTTTCTTGATAATTTATTAGAAGAAAATGACTGGGGACCTTGGATTCACAATAGAGGAGGGTCATGATTTCTGGATTACTTTCCGAGCCAAAGTTACAGAACGATTCTCAGTACTGCATAAGGCACAAAAAGCCTTACCTGAGATGGACAAAGTCCGTTATACAGGGGATATAGAGAAGTATCTCCTCACCCTGGAAAACCACAACATAGAGGTTGAAGTATCCGGTATCGCTTGGAGAACTATAATTCAGCGGCAACTTCCTATTGAAGCCATGCGTACACTATCACATGAAAATCATGACTTGGATAGCGACTGGATCAAGGCAGTCCGCAGGGTTACGAAAGCGGAAAAATCGTTCAACCAACTACAAGGGCTATTGAGAAGAAACAACAAAGGAAAAAGTGACTCCCTGAAAAGAAAACGGGAGGAGGAATCAAAATCTAGGAAGACCAATGCTGGACATAAAAAAGGAAAAAAAACCTCTGCAGCTGAAAAAGCTGCCTAAATATTGAAAAAACAAGCTGAAAAAGGGGAAAAAGCCTTCGCTAAAGGAAAGATTAAGCACACAAATTGGATTGAAGCTCATATAGGAATCCCTAAGGACAAAATTCAAGAGTAAAAGAAAGCCAATCAATGCACCCGCTGAATGTTGGCGAACCATACTTGGAAGTTCTGCAAGAAACTGGCCCTAGTATTGGTTATAGGACAGAAACGGGGAAATTTCAAACCCCAATATCGACGACGCCTGATAACAAAGGGGCAAACAGCACCCACAACCACGGTGAACCAACTCACCAGCCCAGAATTAAGGAACTAAATGATATGGCTGACACCTAAAAAGAGGTTTTCGGGCACTGGCGGCGATGGCGACCAGGTACTCGGTTATGGACCCCTTACCGAAACCGAAATCAACAAGGGGGCTCGACCTCTGTAAGGTCCTACTAGTTGGTAATCCCTGCTTCTCTGTGGCAACTCAAAACCAAAAGCATGAGTCACGAAAAGCAATCCAGACCTAGGTGAGTATTGCAGACCTAGGAATGACAGGCGAGCAAGGTGCGATTAACTTGGACTGCGGCTCGTGATAATGCGGAATTAATTTTGGGAACCTAAGGCACAAAACTAATAAAGCCAAGCGCAACATTTGATGTATATCGGACCTCAGTACGGAAGACTGCCAAATAAACCCACCCCCTTATAATGCTCTATATCCTTGCAAATGATACAAGGAAGATTGGACAGACCAGCGCTGACTAGGGACTTCTTAAGAATGGCAAGGGTAAATTTGTCGAGCCTGGATCATGAGATGCCTTCCAGGAACGAAATATACAACAGCTCAGCGGGGCTAGGGAATAGTTGGAGAAACGGAACAGGATTCCTGACATTAAGAAAAATAAAGTTGGAAGAGAATGAGGAACTACGGCTACCTAGTCCACATGCTAAGTGGAGGAGGGTAAATCTGTCCCGAACCTGCACTCCGGCTTTGTAGACAGAATAGGCACAATTGACTAATGGGGTAATCGAGGCGATGCGCAAAGAATCCCTGGAATACTACCTAATGATACAAGTTCGGCTCCAGTTAGGGAGGGCAAAAGGCAGGTGTTTGAGAACCCTTCGGTAAAGGGTAAAGACCGCTAGTAGTGGGCTGCCCAGTCCACTAATGACAGAGTATTTAGTTGGTCTGAGGAGGCTTAAATAGCGGAAACTATGCGGGCATGGTAACAAACACCCTAAAGTACCACAATAACGAAAATATTATTCAAAGATCCTACACAGACCCCTAGCGGCCCTAATAAAGGAAATATAACAGAAGAACCTGCCCCGCCTTATTATTCATGCCCAGAAGGCAGGGCAACCGTTGAAGCAAATAGAGAAAAGATCCCGATTCTTGTTCTATTAAACTCAGGGTCTAATATATTCCCAATTAACCAAGAGCTGGTTAATGAACATCGCCTACCATACCACACAGGCACATATAGCTTGGACATTTACACCTTTGAAGGAACCACAGCAGCAAATGGAGGAAAACACTACACATATCCTATTCTCTTAGAGATTGGGACCAACACACACTGATCTCACATTTCTTGCACAATTGCCAATGCTGGCAAATATGACCTTTTCATCCCATTTGGATGGTGGCATACAGAACATCCCATAACATACATCGAGGGTACGCAAAAATTGACATTTAAAGACGAGAAATGCCAAAGTCATGTTAATGATGGAGACATAGACCTGACATTTGAATGGGATGAGACCGTGGCCTATGACACAGAAGCACGATATATTGGAAGAATCGAAATAGCACCTACTCCAGCGTCAAAGAAGATCCTCCAAATACCTCAGGAATACCATGAATTCAAGAGGGTTTTTGCCCCAGAAACAGCGGAAAAACTAGAAGGAAGTATAACGTTTAACCACGCCATTGACTTCATACCTGGCGCAGTACCGCCATGGGGCCCGATATATCCTATGTCTGCCCACCAGCTGGATTTGCTTAGCAAATACCTGCAGAAAATGCAGGATCATAGGAAAATTGTGGAGGGTAAATCTCTAGCTGGGGTTCTAATTTTATTTGTCCTTAAACCTGACAGTTCAAAGAGGCTATGTGTGGACTACCGACAGTTGAATAAGCTAACGGTGGCCAACAAATATCCACTACCCCATATGAGCGAACTCCGCGACGGCGTAACTGGGGTCTAAATATTGACTAAGCTAGACTAAAAAGATTGCTAACACCTCCAAAGAATAAAGGAAGGAGAAAAGTCGAAAACAGCATTCCAGACCCGATATGGCCACTTTGAATCCAAAGTAATGCCATTCGGGTAGGTAAACGTGCCGGCCACATTCCAGACTATGATGAATAAAATTCTTTGTAAATTTTTAGTTCACAGAGTGCTGGTATACCTAGACGATATCCTAATTTACTCCAAGACAGAGGTAGAACACGTCGACGAGGTGAAGAAGGTACTCTCTCGCTTGGAAGAATATGATCTAGTAGTATAGACCACCATGTCAGTTTTTCACGTTAATAAAATAGAGTTTTTGGGTTATAGTGTGGCAATTTATGGAGTCACCATTAGTGAAAGAAAGGTCGACAGCATAAAAAATTGGAAGGCACCAAGGTCGGTCAAGGAGGAGCAAATATTCATTGGCTTTGCCAATTTTTACCAACATATCATTAAGGATTTCTCTTAAATCTGTAAACTAATAACTGAAACGTTGAATTGCGACCCCAGAAAATTCAGCAGGGGGCCAGAACAAGCCTGATCATTTGTAGAACTTAAGATGAGATTCATATCCGCCCATATACTCAGTCATTGCTACCCTGACAGAGAAATAATTGTGGAAACAGATGCTAGCGAATTTGCTCTAGGCTGCGTCCTCTCGGAGTTTAAAGACAAAAAGCTATATCCGTTGGCCTTCTACTCACGGAAGCTGAGCCCAGTAGAGCGAAATTATGAGATCCGTGATAAGGAACTATTGGCGATTCTGGAAGCATCTAAAGAGTGGAAATAGTACTTGGTCAAAACAGAAAAACCAGTGACTGTCTACACTGATCACCAGAATCTACAGAACTTCCTTACAAGAAAGGTATAGAATCCATGGCAGATACGATGGACTTAGCAACTGGCGATCCACAATTTCAAGAATGTCTACCAGCCGGGAAAACAAGGCGGATAGCCAGGTGCACTAAGGCGAAGGCCGGAGTACCGTCCAGAGGAGGGAACTGCGCATAGCCAACAGTCAATACTCAAGCCTTCTCACTTTCAAATAACACTGGTGCAGTTAAATTACCCAGAAAGGGAGGAAAAATTTGGCACAGAGTCTACTGGTTCCTTGCAAATAAAATTGCTACTCCTAAAGTACAGATACCTACGAAAGGGTCCTGACTACCAGCCGGACATGACCTGTACACAATACTGGACTTTATATTTCTAGCCAAAGGACAAAGGTTGGTGGAAACTGGAATTTCTGTCAGATTGCCAAAGCAAACATACGCACGGTTGGCACCAGGCTGTGGAATGGCCGCTAAATACAGGATTAGCATTGGCAGAGGAGTAATCAAAGCTACTTACACAAGAGAAGTCAAGGTTATTATAATGAATCATGGAAATCAAGATTACCAGGTCCGCAAAGGAGACTGAATGGCACAAATAATCATAGAGAACATAAACATGCCTAAGGACATAGATGTTGACGAACTAACAGAAACTACAAGGGGCAAAGGCGGATTTGGAAGTATGGGTGTATCACCCAGACGGTCAGCCGCAACAAAGATCCAGTTAGTGGTCGCATACTTACTAGCAGACCAGGCTGAAAATGAGTTTCTTGATGAAATAGACTATCAAGCTTAGACTAGACAAAGGGATACCCCTAATGTCTAATGCTATAATGTCCAAGGTCTATATTCGGAAATATGACCAGACATTATTAAAAACCATCAAAGAGGCAGGACAGAACGATCAAGACTGGCAGGAACGCAGGCAGGAATTGGAAATGTTAACCAATGAGGGCAAACCATTACCAAGTCACTGGGCAGTAACTGAAGGACAGAAAAACTATAAGAATCACTTATAGATTCCAGAAAACGAACAGTTGTAGACAACTATAGCAAAAGGTTGCCATTATTCTAAGATAGCGGGACACTTTGGACTGGAGAAGACTCTGGAAATTGTTACCAGAGACATTTCCTAGAGTGGGCTGACAGCGTGGATAAATGACTACGTACGCTCATGCGATGAATGTCAATATAATAAATCTGCACAACATGCCTGGTTCGGTCTGCTGCAGCCTCTAGAAGTTCTGTTAGTAGCCTAGTCATCCATATTGACCGACTTCATCACACAACTACCAGAATTCCAAGGAAGAACACAAATTATAGTAGTCATAAATCGATTTACAAAGATGGCTCACTTTATAGGTCTGGAAAGTAATGCAACTGCAAAAGAGGTTGCAAACATATTCTTGAGGGAAGTCTGGAAGCTACATAGACTTCCAGCGGAACTTATCTCCGACATGGAGAAAGGTTCTTGTGAGAATTGTGGGAATCCCTATGTAAAACTTTAGGGATAAAACGAAAGATGTCAACTTCATACCACCCGCAAACTGATGGACAAATGGAGAGGACCAACTAAGTGCGGGAAGGATACCACAGAAACCTCGTCAATTATGATCAAAAGGACTGGTACCAGTTGTTACCACTAGCCGAGCATGCATACAACCATTCAGTAATGAATGCTCATGGCATGTCACCATTCTACGCCAACTATGGATTGCATCCACAAACGCAATAGATGAAGGAACGCGAAGCCCAAATCCAGGTGCCCAACTCTATACACACTGGATGCAAACAATACCCTAACAGGCCACAAAAGCCTTGGAACAAAGACGGGAAAATATGAGCAAATATTACAACCAAAAGGCTAAGAAGCAACCAGTCATCAAGGACGGGGACCTGTTCCTGTTAAATGCATAAAACATACGTACCAAGCGACCCTCTAAGAAGCTTAGCCAAAAGTTGTATGGACCCTTTTGGCTATTGGAAAAAGGGAAGAGTGTGCCTACAAACTAGATATATCAGCAAGATGGAAGATCCAGAAGATATTTCATGTATCATTAATGGAACCCTATCGGACATCCAATCGACCAACAAGGGAAGAACCTCCCCGCTAGCCAGAGGAAATCGATTCAGATTTTGAATGGGAAATCGAAACAATTGTCAATAGTAAAATAATCTCTTATACCAGGCTAGTTGGAGGTCGTAACTGACAAATGCGTGAGTTACTTGTTTTGTTAAGTGGACTGGTTGTTCCAAAGATGAGAATACTTGGGAACCACCAGAACACCTAGAGCATGCACAGGAATTGGTGGAGGTATTTGATAGGGAGAATCCGAACATGCCATAGCGGGCAGATGTTGAATGACTTGGAAAAGGTTTTCCTAACGGGGCCATGCAAACAAGCAAGGTTTTTTACCCTACCAAGACAAGTTGAAGAGGTGACTAGTTAAATTTCAGAATTGTTTAAGTTTAGGGTTTTATTTTTAATTTTTTAATTTTTATTTTATATTTTTATATTTTTATATTTTTTTTTTTGATGGGTTGCCTAAAGAGAGGGTAACTATAGAAAAGGGATTCAGGACAAACCGCGCAGAGGAGGGAGCTCGTGTTAGACACAAACGACTCCAAAGAGGATATCATGACTTTTCAGGAGAAACTCCATGAATCTGAACCTCCACAGGCAATTACCCCCCTGCTGCACTGGCGTTCACCCTGGGAGTCGACACTGGCACCTTGTGTAGTTGCTCGTTTACTAAGAAAAATGAGTAAATAGAACACGTCTTGTAATCCCGCATACATCCCCGCCTTTATGGTCCAAGGGTATAAGGTTAGGTGGTTCATCTTGAGATCACGTGTTCAACTCCCTGGTCCAGCAGGGTTTCTGGTTGAAAGAGATATTTTGTAACAAACGAGTTTGCATCTGCAAACCTTCCTGCAAGATGATAACAACGCCCCGACAGAGGGATTATTGCCTGACTTCTAAGAAGAGGACTCTGGTTTGAAATACCAGGTCGAATGGAAGAAATCGGTCAGTCGGTTAAAGAGTTATAAGCAATATTATCCTATGAGCCCATCGGAAGAATGAGGTCGTCAATGCATGGCAACATGAGCATTGATCACCTCATATATGGATAAAGGTCTACAGATCGGCAGACTCCCATTGGAAGATAGAACACTATTATTCCACTAAATGGGCCTGGTGACCGAAGACCAAAAGTTTGAGACTAAGTTCTCAGGGTCAAACAGGGTTCGCACTTGTGAACCATAGTAGAAAGGTCTTAGAAGTTGTAAAGCTGTGGGATCAAGATCGCAGGGTATAAATACCTGGGCAGTCTCCGGTCTTTGATAGGGCATCAAGCAACCGAGAAGAGATCTTATCAATATCATAAATTTTTACACAAAAATCTTTACCTACTAGCCTGCCTAGACAATCTCTGTTTACGAAGAAAGATTTAAGCCTAGTCCGATTCGCTTGCCCTTTGAATCGACTACCCTTAGCAAACCTGGCCACAGCCCTGCTGCCTTTAGTATTTTCATCTTTCTCCTACTTAGTGGCAGCGGACTCCTCCTGCCTCCTCCTTTGTGACATTAGGGCCAACTATATCCCCCTCTGCTGAGACCAACCGAGACCCATTCCCGCCATCCGCTCTCATTTCGCCATCGATGGCATGTGCTACCTCTTGGTCAGGGTGAGACAGCACAGTATCAAACTCCCACAGTTAAACTCCCACCTCCTACCGGGCACAGTCCTTGACCCCCATTATCTAATCCCCAGTGCCATCTCCTTCAAACTGAATAAAGAAGCCTGCAGAATGGACCTCTAGGCTTAATGGACAATCCTGTCCCCACACCCTTCTTACTCCCAGTATAAGCCGTCCCTCCGCCTAAATACCTTCATGGGCCTCGACCACTTTTCTGCTGGGAGAATATACCAGAGTCCTGCTGGCAAGAGTTATCTGACTGTGCAACCCTCATGGAGCCATGCCGATCTCTCTCCCACCTGGCCATCCTACAACTCAGTGGATCAAACCTTTGAGCATGCAAATCTCCACTGCCCCTCCAAGTCCCAAGCACGCCAGCTTTACCTTCCCAAGCAGTGCTCAATGGGCCATGGTTCTCCAATCTGTGCCGACCTGCACATGATCCTCTGTCTCATCTCCTACATCCACACCACACACACGAACTTCCCACCCACCATGTAAGCGGTTTTCCCTACCGTTGCCTCATCCTCCTCATGCTATGACTCTGACTGATTGGCTTTTTTCTCCTGTTTATATTTTTCCTTGGAGTTATGATTTCATTTGATATCATTTCATTCTATACTTTTTGAATTAGTCATCATTAATTAGAGCGGTGACGGTATGTTTATCACTAGGGGAGAACTCGTGTAGTTATTTCTTTTGTTCAGCATGTTAGGAATTAACTTTTCATTCATGCCATAGCTAGTGCTCCATACAGGTTTCGGTATATTAACCCCGAATATATGAGATAATCAAAATCAATCAAAACCCATTAGTTATGGGATTATTAAGCAACAGAGATGAAAACTTAACAATATATTCAATTATTTGTTAAAAAACTTTAAAGCTTTTGAGAAAAAGCTTTACAATATTTTCTTGATCCTTCAGGGACCTTTCCTGACAGTTCTCCGACTTTCTCAATACAAGTATGGCCTACACAATTCACAGGCTCGAAATTGGCTACAATGTAACACCTGCCCCACTACCCCCCTCTGTTAATAGGACCAACACTATATATTCTTTGTCACAATGTCAGCAGCTGTATGAATTTGTAACTTAGTATTGAGACCTTCACAGAGATTCTAACCTTGTATCATAACACTTTCAGAATGCCCCTTGGGGAATAAGAATAGCATCCATCTTAAAGGTTTTATTGGTTATGTCAACCCTGAACCACCAGAGGTCAGCTCCGCCACATTCTTGAGAAGCAGATATGTTTACTTGTTCATCATTGCACACATCACTACCTAATTCACCACCCTGTGCACAGGTGGCAAAGAGAACACCCTTGGATACCAACAGCCCTCATGCAGTACCTTTAACACCAAGAATACTTGGTACTTACAGGAAGGCAACCTAATTATTAGAGGTGTTATCGCCAAGCATCATGATTGGTCTCTGGGCTACCCTAATACTGGTTGCACCCAGTTACTAAACTGATCAGATTAGATAATCTGGTAGTCCGTAACCCGCACATGATTACAAGACCCGCCAGCAATGCTAACCCTACTAGTACCATCATCAAGCTGGTTATATGCAACCCTGAATCCAGATCCTTAGTGGCTACCCTCCTGATCCTCTCTGCTAACCATAAAGCTCTCCAAATCACCACAGTCATAGGATGGACCGCTAAGGAAGAGATGCCTCTCCGCTTTGATAAAGTTAATTGAGAAGCTATCAAAACAGAGCTCTTACTCCTCTGACCGGGTAACTCTGACCCAGGACATAAGCAAAAGGTCTCAACAAGTTTGTTATCAAACATTCAATAATGTGGTGACTACACGCCCGTACTGTCTCTTCCAATATCATAGAAACATCAAGGAGAGACCTTTTCAGGACATTGAGGAACAACCACTAAACCTCCAATGCGAAAATGCTAAAGACGGTGTACAGGAAGCTATTGCTGAAGCCAAGCACGTGGCCAACAGCAAAGCCCTCAGGAGGAAATTGACCCCCGAGTGTAAAGCCAGGCCTAACCAAACAACCAATCCCTGCACTCAGGCGTCCTGATAGCACAATAGCCCCTGAGACCCAACACATAGTCCAGGAACAACACACTGCATTTTATGAGGGGGAGTATACCCAGCTGGCAAACTCTATTACAGTGGAACATTCGCTCCTACCCAAGGGCATCCTGCACTCCGCTCTAGACCAGTCACCTAATGGAGCAGCCACTGGCCCTGACCACATCCCCACCGGGCTAATAAAGCACTTCTGGTGCCTAAAGGCAACCCTCTTCCTGTCGACAATGAACAAAGCTTGGAGGAACGCCATTCCAAATGGCTGGAAACAGTCCAACGCCATTCTCATCGCCAAAGCTAACAAATCCTCCTACAGTTTGGATAAAATACTGGATACCCATCCAACTCCAGTCAAATATTTCTAAAGTCCTGGAACGAGCAGCCGGTATCAGAATAGCTGAACTAAACCTCTTTAGGGACTACTTGTTTGGTGGAAGAAAGAACTATGGCCCCACTGATTCAATCCAACATTTACAGCAGTGGTTCCACATATACAAACAACCCCATATGTGCATCACTACCCTTGAAGTGGAAGGAGGGTGCAACCACATAGATATGGAATCAACCCAGAAGACTATAATGCGAAAGGACCTCCACGAGGGCCAATGGATCCGCCACTGTGCCACCAACTGCACAACCAGCTACAGCTTCATCAACAGATTCTTTATTGCCTTAGCTACTAATAGAGGTACCTAACGAGGGTCCAGATTCTCCCCAAACCTTTTCCTCATCAACATATAACAACCGTCCTCCCTCCATATTTGACTCAACCCCGCCAGCCGTACCCAAATCTCAACAACTGTGGACTACTTTCTGTTTGCGACATCCTACCGCAATAGGTACAGAGGGCAAACCGCCTACCAGGGAACTCAGGGACCCCAGGACGATGTACTCCCAAAGGTGATAGAACACAGAGACTCCTTCTTGCCGTCCTACACCAAGAACATCCACATAAAAACCCTCAAACCCCACACCCTCACACCAGTGGCAAAAAGCCCAGCTCTCTCAAACAAAGCGGGACTGAGATGGCTTGGATACTTCATAACAGAGGACCTCAAATGTGGCTACCATGTCAGCCACTGGATCAACCTGGCAATACAGTCAGGCCGGGGCCTATAAGCATTTACAACGAGCTATCAAGTAGGAGGCCTTAATGCCAGGACTACTCTTAGACTAATCCAAGGCCTGGTCCTTCCCCGCTTGCCATACGGCATTGAAAGGTGGGCACACAAGGGCCGTATCAGAGAATCACAATCTGAACTAAATACAGTCGTTCGAAGGCTCTTCTAATTCAAACTAAAACCCATACCGCTGCCATATATGCGGAACTTGGAATCCCACCCCTCAACCTGTTTACCACACACAGGCAGAACCTCCTAGCTCCTTGGACACACCTCCTTGACAGAGACACTACCTGGGCAGACCAGTGGTCCACTAAAGGGGGAGCGGAAGAGACAATCCCCTCATCTGACAACAAAGAACTAGGCAAAACTGCGCTGACCAGCCACCTTCTTGGACACTTGGAATGACTTACGTGACGACCAAGACATTAGACACCAGGGGAAGCGAGGCGCAAATACAAGCACATAAGGTCCCTAACAAGAGTACAGTTCATAGACCTCTTTTGCCTCAGAGCCAACGCAGCATGGCCCTACTAGGACACGGACGGCACTCGACACCAATGCCCCTACGACAGCAACCTGATCACGCCTCAGCACTTCACCAGCTATTACCCAATTGATACCCCTACCCCGTTAGACATCCACAATGACAAAACACAAGGCAAACTACACAATTGGATCGAATCCTGGCCAGATTTGCTCATGCTAAGACCAACACGAAGGAAACCCCCAGGGGTGAGGGACTGGACCCAGGTAGCGGGAGCAGTCATTAACCTCCCTAACTTTACCTCACAACCTCACAAGGGGCCCACAAGAGGTAGGAAAAGGCCCATGAAGCCCTGCGACATCTGTGGGTCACTCATGCAACGCGACTGCGCAAATCAGGAAAAGCATGCCCGCACCCACGACCCCAACTGAAAGGGGAGGAAGGGCAAGCGCACAACATGAGAAGAGTGGAGGGCCCAGTTGGCTGGGGGAGTAATGCCAGCCACGCTGACTTTTTTTCTTAAAAGTACATGACCACGAGGCATGGAGATGCAGGAGTGAGTTTCCTTTGTAGATGGATTTCTTTGTCTTGACTGAGGGGGAGGGGAAGTTGGGAGGGGGAGTTTCTTATTGCTTATTTATTATTGTTAGGCCTATAGAGCGGAGAGGAGGAATTTCCTTCAGGGGGCCCAGGACTGGGGGGAGTGACCCATGCCGTACACCGATAGCTAAGTTTATAGCGGGAGTGATCGTAGTAGATAATATAAGGTTTTATCCGTCCATCCACATGTCGAAAGAGAGAAACACGTAGAAAAAAGTATATAAATCGCTCACGCACAACGCCCTCTAGTTATGATAGTCAACAGCGTTTCACTGCATGTACAAAACATACGGTATAGCCCCCAATGTGATGTAATGTGGTCAGTTATTCCTCCTCCGACTCCTCCGGCACCTTCTCCGCGATGCCAGTCTCCTTATGCTCCTTGAGCCACGCCTCATATCTCGCGATAGTGTCCACCGCCGTCGTTACTCTCATTCCGATTCTAGCGTCTAGCTCGAAGGCTCCGTAATTTGCGGCTTTGTCCAGCAAGACTCTCATCTCTCTTAGCATTTCCGGAGTGTGCTCATTGGCCTCTTTCCAGATTCCGACTGCACGTTCGTAGTATGCCGCGGGCACTGCTTTGTGTTAGTTACTTGTGGCGGGTATTACGGGTATTGAGGGGGAAGTGCTCATGTAGTCATTGACTAAAGCTCCCCGAAACTGGGCTCTGTCAACCTCCTCGATCTTTTTAAGATATTCCCTGGCTTTTTCCCACTGCCCAGCATTCCTCATGACTGTACTAAGCAAGAGCCAGCGAATAGCTTGCTCATCGATGGCCTCGCTTTCCATTTCCTCATCCCGCCGGTATTGTAATGCCTGAAGGGATTTTTGGAAATTTTCCTGGTCCATTCGTCTGTACCCATTCCAGAAGAACATCATCTCCTCAACGGGGCTGACCCCAACAGCTTCAGCAAGCCTAATACCCTCCTCCTTGGACCTAGCAATCCATTTCTTGATCTTCTTATCAGCAAAGACCTCCACAGGAAGACCCTGGGCCATAAATCTCTTCTTGCCCATAAAAGATGGTATCCTCTCGAACAAATCCTCTGCTTTTTTAGCCCAGCCCTCCTAACCCTCAATTAGTAGAATATTCGAATGGATATTTTCGGTAAACGTACCGCTTTTTCAGCATCAGAAGCCTTAGCTTGCCTAAACAATTCAATGTAACAAACAGCCGCAAAACTGGCAAGTGAATTAGTATCCGCTCTAACCCGCAGTGGATGCACGAATACTTACTAATTATAAAGAGCGTGACTCCAATTATTTAGCATCGTCAGCTAACACCATTAGCTGAAATCACAAAATATCACTCGAAGGGGAAAAACCTTGGTGAAGCCATTTGCAACATCTTCGTAGCGGTGCAGGAACATCTGGTTTAGAGATTTCTCAAACAATATCAATGCCTCAACCTGCCTTCATCCAATAAGCCCAAAGTCTCAGCCCAAGGGAATGCGCGGGGAGTACTTCATCTGAGTGACAACCGGAACAGATAGCATCGTCACAGCACTCTCCAGGTTACCTCTGACGGCCTCCATCCTGGCCTCCTCAAGTTTCCAAAGCGCGGCATTAGGATACCGCCTCCTAATCCATCCCAATGCCTCACGGCATCTATCAGCTGGGTAGCCAATACCGGAAGGATGGTTGTCATCAGGGGCAATATCTGAGAACTGAGCCATGTTACCATAGTACTGGAGAATTGTAAGTACCGCGATGGCGCCATGAACATTGTCAAATTTGGTGGCCTTCCAGAGCATCTCAGCACCCCTTTCGCGGTCTAATAGCGGAGAAGTCAGTAAAAATATTCACCAACGATTGTGGAATAACAGGCTTCTTACCACCCCTAAACCCAACAATGGCCATAATCCTCTTCATGCTGGGTGGCACCATTCCGAGGATAAGTAGCAACATTCCAAAGCACAGGTTTGTCCCAGAAATTATAAACTCATCCATTGAATTATAATGTGAATCCAAGGAAGTAGCCGACCGATGACTGGTGCTTGAATTCCTTTGTGACGCCCCACCCGCCAGCGCCGGTCTCATATACAACCCAGCCATTCCAGCATGTAAGCTATTACCACCACCTCCAGATCCATTTTCAGAAACTTTCAGAGACTTTGGCAAGCTAACCTTACTCCCATCTATTCCATCCAACCGCGCTAGCGCAGTATCAGAACTAGACACATGCGCCTGTAGCCCTTCCAAAGTCATATACGCGCTCCTCATCTTGTAAAAAGCCTTCATGGACTCAACTACTGATTCTGATAACACACTTACAACCGCAGACATCAACTGCGACTCCGCGTGTGCCAGGGCGAATTCCGTACCAGGTGGGAACGACGATCGCTGAGTCTTTTCCCGAATGGTTCTTTTCTGATCCCTATCCGCCGAGTCTTCAGCATCCGCGAGTCTATCGGAAGCTGCGCGCATGAAATGAAAGAGCCAAGCGAAAATCCAAACGTCAACCGATATTCTGTTTTTTTTTCATTTATCTCCTCAAGAAATCCGTAGCAAAATAAACCTTCTTTCATGATTTCTGGTTCAAATCCTAAACTTGCTCGCAAAAAACCTATCACTCCTCCGGCAAGCTAGCGAACCGCATTACTACCCGGCCCCATAATGAAAGGAAAGGAGAAAGTCCTCGGCCATGGGTGATAAGGGGGGGAGAAGGTGGTGGGGTGGGGCCAAACCTTATGAAAACTTGAACTCCCATCCAGAATTGCTTTTTCAGCACCTGCGACATCATCGTTCATGAGTAAATCCATTGCTAGGGGAAACCCAACACACAAAGTCAGCAAAAAAAAAGTTAAATTTACTATTGCAAAGATGACTTGAGGAAAAGAAATGAAAACTGCACTACCTCTCAAAGCTTGTTCCACTAATGTTTTTTAAGAATCCCAAATTAGCGAAAAAATGTTGCACTTCGGGGGATAAACAATCTATCTCATCAGGACAAACATGATTGCGGCCCATCCAGAGCACTCAGGGATTGTGAAGAACCTGAGTGCGTGATAGGTGCTGCGCCGCCACCAACACCGCCACCACCTCCTCCTCCAAGCCATCCTCGGAACATGTCGGCACCGGAGAATTTTCAGTTTTATTTTTTCTTTCTCTCCAAGACCAAGGGAGTGTGGCGTTGACTATGTGATTCAATAAATGAAAGAGAGTGAGGTGAAGAAGAAAAAAGATGTGGTCCCCAGGGAATTGCGAGGGATGAGGAAGGGGAGGGGCGGGAGGAGAGGAGAGGAAGGGAACACTTCAAGCCTTGAAGCAAAGTTAAAGTAACAGTAAACCACGGGAAGTGAACAAGAACTGGAATAACTTTGACAAGGGACAGGGTTTTTTGTGTGATAAGGGAAAGGAAGAAGAGGAATGAGAGGAATAAGGGAAGCCCTTTGAAACCTTTGTGAATCATAAGTTATTCCTCGACTCTGTAAAAGTCTAGCATGGTGTCCGAAGTGTAGTATGGTTCACGGTTTGGTTGTCATACGGTGCCGGACAACCAAAACCAGTCCTTTTTTCTTTTTTTTTTTTTTTTTTTTTT
>QFET01005620.1:0-34581 GCA_003316355.1 Tuber calosporum | reverse complement strand
ATCCACTCTGTCCCCTTGGTCTACCTCCCTGATAACGATGAGGACCTCTTCGCTAGCCTTTCCACCTCTATTAGAAACTCGACTGTAGTTTCAATCCTCTCAGCTCGCTTCCTCAACCCGGACAGGGAGTCCAGGTCGGGCAAGTTCTCAACGTCACTCATTGTTACAGCTGACCCCTTGGACCTGGATCGTTTGGTCCCTTCCATTCCCCTCTTCTCCCAGAACCGCAGGTCTGAAAGGGCCTTTTCCTCCAATGCCTTCACCCAATGCTTCAACTGCTGGAAGTTCAGCCATGTCGGCCCCCGGTGCAAAGTTGATCACCCTGTCTGCCCCCTGTGCTCCCTCCACCACACCAGGGCCGAGCACCGCTGTCCCAACCCATTCTGCCCCAAGGGTGGCAACCTGAAACCATTTCTCAACTGTTGTGTCTCTTCCCCCGCCAGATGCACCAACTGTGGTGGCGACCACTCCGCCAGGTATCGCGACTGTCCTGACCGCCCTCCTCCTCCCCCGCGTCCTGTCCCCACTGCCATGTCGTGCCCAGGTTGACCTGCTCCGCCCGACGCTATGGATCTTGCTGGGGATGATGGTTCCCCCTCTGGGCAACCTCTGCAACAGGCCCCCAGCACTTCCATCCTCCCAGCCACCCCCTCTCTTGCTCCCCCCTTTGATCCGGAAACCCCTAGGCCTGGTAGGTCTTCTAGGAACCTCCTGTCCAGCCTTCAGCTAGATCTCCCCCCCCCTTCCCGCACCTCTTCCCCGCCAAGGCCTGCACCCTCAAGGCAGGGCGGCCTCCCCGCCTCGGAGGCCCCCTCCCCTACTCCTTCCTCACATCATGGGTCGGGCTCTGCCCGCTAATGTCTCACGTCCACTCTTCCTCCCCCACCCCTCCACTCCACTCACTTCTGTCCTTTGTCCAACACAACAGCCTTGGGAGCTGGGATGTATTTCTTTCATTGTTTAATTCCTTTGCGGGCTTATCACTCCCTCCTTCTGTTGTTTGTTTACAGGATCCCCTGGTTTACAGGGGCCGCCTTCCCACCTTCCGTGGGTTTTCTTCCTTTCACCCCCCCGCTTTGTCTTCTGGTTCCCCTAGGGTGGCCTTTTATGTTTCTGCTTCCTTGCTTAAGCCCTGTATTATTCTCCCTGTGTTTTGTGGTAGGCCGGATGTCATGGGCTTGGATTTTTTCCAGTGCACTACGGCCTTTGGGTTTTTCTTTCCTCGTTTTCGTATTTTGAATTCCTACAGCACTTCGTTTTCTCCTTCCTCCCCTCGTCGTACTGTTCCTCCCTCTATTGTGTTTCCCTCTGTTGATTTTCCTGTTTTAACCCTGGGAGATCTCAACATTCACCTTCCTGCTGCAAATCCCCTGCGCGATTTCTCTCATCAGGAGCTTACTGCCTCATCCCCGTTTGCTGACAGGGCCTCTGCCTTGGGTTTTTCACTCTTGAACACTCCTGGTGTTTTCACTCGCTTTCCCTGGGGTGGCTCTTGCCGCCCTAGTGTTATCGATCTTGCATTTGTTTCCCCTGCTCTTGCCACTTACTTTCAACTATGGGATACTCCCCTCCCCTCCACTGGTTCTGACCATGTTCCTATCTCCATCACCTTCGCTCACCCTTCGGCAGCCACTCCAGCTCCGGCCCCTAACTGGGCTTTGACAGAGTGGCCCGCACTGGAGGAGGAGCTTAAGGTGTTTTCTGTTCCTAAGGCCCCCTCTCTCCCGACGGCCTCCTCCCTGAGTACCTGGTTCGACCGGCACTCCACTCGCCTCACTTCTCTCCTTAAGGAGCACACTCCCTTGTCCCGCCCCTCCCTCCACGCCAAACCCTGGTGGTCCCCTCTACTCTCTACTCTGCGACGGGAGTTCCACTCTGTCTCATGTATGGCTAGACGCCCTGACTGCCTCCCCGGTGCGCCGGACGCTGCCCGCCTCTCTAAGCGTGGGTACTTTAAGGCGATTAAGGCTGCAAAGAGGGCCCACTGATCTGACCTCCTCATGTCAACCACTCCCCGCACTATTTGGACCACTAGAAGGCTGGCCCTTGGCCGCCCCACTCCTCGTTTCCCCTCCCTCCCAGGGGCCGATACCCCTGAGGGTATGAACCAGGCCCTACTTGACCATTTTTTCCCTCCTCGCCCTTTCACTTCCCTCCACTCCATCTTGCGCCCATTCGGGGACTGCCCCCCACTCACAACTGAGGAAGTGGCTTCCAACCTGGCTCGCTCATCCTCCTCCTCCGCCCCTGGCAGAGACACGATCCCGTATTCTGTCTGGAAGAAGGTACACGCTGTCAACCCCTTGATTTTCACCCATCTCCTCAGCCCGCTCCTGCAGTTTGGCTTCCACCCTCCTTCTCTAAAAAAGGCAAATGGGGTTATCCTTGATAAGCCCGGCAAAGTTTCATATGATTCTCCTTCTTCCTTCCGCATCATTGTTCTTCTTCAGACCCTGTCCAAGATCTTGAAAAGGGTTGTCGCCTCCCGCCTGGAGCCTATAGCCTGTGCCGTTGGGCTCCTGAATCCTAACCAGTGTGGCTCTCTTCCTAGTCTCTCCTCCTTTAACGCCTGTGCTTCTTTGGTTCACACTGTCCGCTCCTTTCAACCTCCACGCCTCAAGGTCTCCACCCTCTTCCTCGATATTAAGGGTGGCTTTGACAATGTCGACTCATCTGTTTTGGCCGAGTCCCTCAAGAGAAAGCGGGTCAATCACTACCTGGTCGCCTGGGTCAGGTCTTTCCTCACTGGTCGCACCTGCTTCTTACTGTTTCAAGGTTCTCCTAGGACCTTTTCCCTTGTTTCTGTCGGCACCCCTCAGGGGTCCCCTGTCTCTCCTCTGCTGTTTGTTATTTATGTTTCTTCTTTGCATTTTTCGGTCCCTAGGGGGCTTATTCTTTCCTATGTTGATGATTTTGCCATCACTGTGGCGTCTCCTTCATATCGGGGCAATGTTCGCTCCCTACAGCTGATTTACTCCCGTCTCAAGGGTAGGGCCTCCATTCGTCGTGTGTCCTTCTCGGTCCCTAAGACTGAGTTGATGCACTGGAGGACTCCGCTTCAGCGGGGGGCACTTGATTTTTCTCCAATCGCTATTGATTCGCTTTTGTTCTCCCCTCAGTCCCAGGTCCGTTGACTGGGTTACTGGTTTACCCCTTCTCTTTCCACTCACGCTCATTTTTCCCGACGCCTCTCTCTTGCCCAGGGTGCTTTTTCTACTGTTCAGCGCCTGTCACCCCCAGGGTCTGGACTCTCCCCCCATTTGTCCCACAGGCTGGCCGTCTCCCTTCTGCTACCTATCCTCCTCTATGGAGCAGACCTTCTGGTGCCCTCCCACTCACTCTTGGACCGAATGGAAGTCTTTTGGTGTTCTGTCCAGCGATGGGTCACCAACTGTTTCTGTTCCACTCCCACACCGATCCTCTCTACGGAAGCCTGCCTCCCCCCAGTTACCTCCTTGGCCAGGCACCGTCGCCGCCTGGCCGCCCTCCGGCTGGTGTCTTTCCCGCCTTCCGCCAGTCCCGCTGCAGCTCGCCTTCCTCCTGACTTTCCTTCGCTGCTACTGTTCCGTGCACCAGATTCATTCCGAAACCTGTGCAGGCGTCTACCCGCCAATGTTATGCCCCTGAGCTGGCGGACGTCCCCCCCTACACCACCGGTACGCACACACCTCCCAATTGATTCTCTCGCTCATCTCGCACTACCGCTCCTGGGCTCGTTATCCTTTGCCCCCTTGATTAAGACGGATCCTGTATCCTTTCCCCCCCCCCTCCCGCCTGTAGCAGCCATGACCTTTGCCTACCGTGTTCTGCGCCGGAAGGCCCATGATCTCCTTATGGATGACTGGCTCAGGACCGCTCCTTCCCCTGAGTATTATCGATTCCCCAGGCGCCTTTCGCCTCACACTTTCATGGGCCTTCGGGAGTTCATTGCCGGGCGCGTGCATCAGATGCGCTCATTCAAGAGCTACCTTGCGGCCCACCCCTCCTGGTTTTCCATCGGCCTTCCCACCCTCTACCCCCGTTGTGGGGAGGAGGATGAGATGTTCAGCCACGCCATCCTACGCTGTCCCTCAACGGCCCCAGAACCGTCACGCCACCTCCTAGGTGTCACCGACATTGGCCCTGAGGCCCCTCTCTGGTCTTCGCTCCCGCTCCTTCTTGCCCTTGGTCGCTTTATCCGCGAGACGGGCGCCGCCTTCCACCCCCTTATGCCTGCCCCTGGGCGTCGCTCCCCCTCCCCAATGATCTTCCCCTCTTCCCCTGCCTCCTCCATGACCCTCTTCTTCTTTCTTCCTCTCCGCCTCGGCCGCTTTAGCTTATATTTTCATTAGCCTGGGTTTTCCTGGGTGTTTGTGGTTGTGTTTCCCTTTGTGTTACAAGTTGGCCCTCGGGTCTCGGTTTGTTTCATTTACTTTCTGATTAACCGTATGTGGTGACGTGTCTTATGCAAGGCAGTACTAGGAGCTTTTGGGGGTGTTCTTTCCTTTGTTTGTTCGTTTTGGATTTAAGGTTTTCTTTACGCCATATCTCATGATGCATGCGAGTTCTTGTACCTTAACAAGCAATACATGATATAAAAAAAAAAAAAAAAAAAAAAAGAAAAAAGACACAGATAGCTAGCTCTTCACGCAACCACCTAAGTTACCTCCTATGTTATACTTTTACTATTAGTTCAATCAACCTTTTATTCTTATTACGACCATCCGTTTATATCACCGACCGAAAGGTGATTCAGGAAACATATCGCTAAGGAGCAGTCGCAAGGGCTAGGAGTGAAAGGACTCAGTGTTCCCTAGGCGACATAAGGCTATGAGACCTGAAGAGAGGTAAGACGAGCGGTACGTATCGTTACCTGTTGCAGTTGAAGGAGAAGGTGTGCCTTGTTTGGCAGACTAAGGATAGGTTTGTAACATTTGGTTAGGTCTTTTGCGACACTTAACGAATAAAAGACGGATTCATCTACAGATACAGAAGTACCAGACTTCAACGATCCACAGACTTCCCTAGGACTACAAGCAGAACTTGGACAGGCCTTAAGCGAGATATCGCGAGAAGGATCCCCAAGACCTCCAAGCACGGTAACCCTGGAAGCAAGATCAAGATCAGGGTCAGTAAGCTCGGGAGCATCCCCAATACACAGAATGTCGGGGGCATCAGGACCAGCGGATACGATAACTCTCACAGAGAACAACACCATGAATTGATCAGAACGGTTCTGGATAATCAACAGAAACAGGCTGTGCGGAGGCCAAAAATAAAAACCTCGGATAGATTTACCGGAGAGCGTACCAAATTGTGAGCATGGCTAGTCCAACTTGCAATGTACTACACAGCACTAGGATGGGGAGAAAATGAAGACGGATTAAAAGGGGACTTCGCCAAATCTCTACTGAGGGAATCAGCAGGCAAATGGATTACTCCATATGTGGAAGGAAAAACCCCTGCCACATGGAATAACTAGGCAGAATTTCAAGCCACTCTACACATCCAATTCGGCGATGTGGATGCTAAGGAAACGGCAAGAACTAAAATCGAGAAAATCAAGCAAGGGAGCCGGAATGTGACTGATTTCTGGAACGAGTTACAACTATTGGCAACTGAGGCAGAATACGACGAAGCTACCTTGGGAAGGGCTTTCCCAAGAGGCTTACACGAAGAAATTCACAACGCATGGGCCATGAGGGCTCAAGACTTTACGACGACTGAGGAGATGGCGGTATGGGCCATTAATCAGGAAAACCGCTTGGACGTTATCAAACATGTGCAAGAAAGGTCAAAGACCAAAACACACAACAATGCCAGAAACTACGACGGCACCTTCAAAACCCAACGACTACAGGAGTCTGGAGGAGATCCGATGGACCTAGATGCGACTAGGCGAAGACAAGCTCTTAACATATCAAAGACCGAATATTGGAGGAGAAGAAACAACAATCTGTGCATAGCATGTGCAAAGCCAGGACAAATGATGAGAAACTGCACCAACCCAAAAGACAAGAAAGAATACTCGGCGAGGACAGTCAGTAGGGTTCAGAACCCACGATGGTAACAAAGAACAGCAATCTGCGAAATAGATCTCGAAAGCGAAAAGAACGAAGAGGAAAAAGACGACGGTCCCCAGTAAGCGATGGTCTGTGGGACAAGGGGAAAAAGAAACCCATCGAGATACGAAACTTCTACGCGGCATTAAACAACAAGGAATCACTGGACCACGAAAACGACCATGTTATGATAAAAATGCGACTACATAGCAGAGACAAGATTATCAGCATCAACGGAATGATTGACTCAGGAACGACTGAGGACTTTATTGATAAAGAGGTATGCGAAAAGAATGGCATGCATATGGTAAAGGCCAGACAACAATGAGATATTTACCTGGCGGACGGCAAACTCAGAGCGATGGGTCCAGTTACTCATACGACGACAGTACCTATGGACATTGGTAGCCATAGGGAAATGATTACCTTCCAAGTGGCAAATCTACAAAACCAAGAAGCGGTTTTTGGAATGCCATGGTTAAGAGAACATAGCCCTGCAATTGTTGGGGAAAGGGGACCATCACGTTTGATAGTGAGAGATGCACGACCTGGTGTTTAAAAGAGTCACCGAGGGTCTTTACAGTCCCAGAAGCGGAAGCCCTGGAGGAGAACTTAGATATGAAGTTCTCAACAGTTCAGGCAAAAACAGATAAACAGATCCTAGTCAAAAGGTTGACTAAAGAGGCAACAATACCTACGAGAGGTTCACTGAGGGCGGCAGGACACGACCTGTATGCTAGCGAAAGAGTAACGATATGAGCCAAAGGGCAAGATGTCATCCGAACGGGGATAGCCATCGGGTTACTACAGGGCACTTATGGGCGCATTGCACCACGAAGCGGGTTGGCAGTCAAGAACAGGCTTACAACCAACGCGTATGTAATAGATGTGGATTATACAGGTGAATTGAAGGTAGTAATAGTGAACCTCGGGGACGAAGACTATACAGTCAACCCCGGTGACAGGATAGCACAACTGATATGCGAAAGATAGCTGGACGGGGAATGCAAGGAAGTCTAAGTACTTGCAAAGACTGAACGAGAAGACAAAGGATTCGGAAGTACGGACCACTAGAGAGACCGGGTCAGAAACGAATCTGAGGTTACCTGGGAAGAAACAAAAACAGACCAGAAACGGATAGAGATCTGCGAGATCTCGGCTCAAGCCATTGGGAAGTTCTACCGAAGAGGAGAGATTACAGGAATTCTCAAGTGGAACCAGGAGGATGGCCAATGCGATTTGAAGGCAATGAATGTCAGTACCTAGCTGGCTATTAAGGCCAAAAAGTACCAGGGGAAAGAACCCTTAGAACGGATGATACCAGAGGTATATCACCAATACCTGGATCTCTTTGAAGAAAAAGAAAAGACCACATTACCGCCTTACAGAGAAGGAGTGGACCACAAGATTAACCTAGAAAAAGGAATGACAATCCCAGTAAAGAGGTTATATCCACTAGGAGCAGCGGAACTGGAAGAATTGGGAAGCTATTTGAAATAGAATCTGGAAAGGGGATTAATACGAGACTCCTTCGCAGAAACAGGAGCCACCATCCTTTTCGTCAAGAAGACGGATGGAAAATTACGACTATGCGTGGATTTCCGAGGACTTAATGAAGTCACGAAAAAAGATCGGTACCCACTGCCACTCATCGGGGAAGCCTTGGATAGGCTAAATAGCGCCCAATACTTTACGAAGCTGGATATTAAAGATGCATACCACAACGTGCGAATCAAGAAAGGAGACGAATGGAAAACTACATTCGCGACACGATACGGAACTTACGAATTCTTGGTAATGCCATTCGGCTTGACCAATGCACCGGCAACATTCCAGAGATGGATCAATCAAATGTTACACCGATTCTTGGACATATGCTGCATAGTATATTTGGATGACGTACTAGTGTACTCAGAAACAATGGAGCAGCACCAGAAAGACGTGGGATAAATCCTGGAAGCAATTGGAAAATCCGTAATGAGAATCAAGCCAACTAAGTGTGAATTCCACAAGACAGAAGTGGAATACTTAGGATTTATTATTGACCAAGAAGGAGTCCGGATGGATCCTATCAAGACGGCAGCCATATGGGAATGGGCAATTCCGAAGAACAAAACCGATATCCAAAGATTCATGGGATTCTGCAACTTTTACCGAAGATTCATTGAGGGGTTTAGTAGGACAGCAAAACCTCTATACAATCTGACAAAGAAAAATGCAAAATGGAAGTGGGGTACAGCAGAAAGCGAGGCGTTCGATACGTTGAGACAAAAAAGTAACTTCAGCACCCGTACTCACCTATTACAATCCGGAAAGACCGATCATGATTGAAACTGACGCATCGAAGTATGTCTGTTCAAGAATTTTATCGCAACAGTGCGAAGACGAGAAATAGCAACCCGTGGCATTCCGATCAAAGACAATGACGAATGCGGAATGCAACTACGATATTCCCGACAAAGAACTATTGGCCATAGTACAGGCACTCAAGGAATGGCGAAGATATGTGTTGGGAAGCCATCACAAGAAAAGGATCCTCACTGACCATAAGAATTTGGTCCCTTTCTCGACAACAAAAGATCTTAATGAACGACAGTTCCGGTGGAGCGAGAAGTTAAGCCAATACAATATACGGATCGAATATCGGCCAGGAAAGGAAAGCGGCAAGCCAGACGCATTGACAAGGAGAAGTCAAGATGCACCAGAAGAAGATGACGACAGGATCAAACAGAAATAAAGGATCCTATTACCACAAGAAAAATACTTTGAAGAGATAAAGATACAGGAAATAGATATGATTAACTTTCCTGGAGAGGAGATGAGAAAGCTTAAAGAACAGAGTGGGAAGGACCCTCACATACAAGAGATAAGGAAAGCACTCGAACAAGGAACAAAAGAAATGAAGGATATAGCCCTGGGGCTATGCCAATGGAAGGATGACTGCCTATGGTACCAGAACAAGATTTGGGTACCAGAAGAGGAAAGGATAAGGACAGAACTTATCAGAAAAAATCATGACATTCTGCAAGCAGGACATGGAGGGACAGCAAAGACCACGGAACTCATCAGCTGCAATTAGTACTGGCCCGGAATGCGGGAAATGATCAAGAAATATGTCTATAACTACGACATTTGTCAAAGAACGAAATCATCCCGACATGCTCCGTATGGTCAACTACAACCATATGAAGCACCAGACAAGCCATTGAAGTCGATATCGATGGATTTTATCACGGATTTACCAGAATCAGACGGATATGATACGATCTAGGTAGTCATCGACAGACTGACAAAAATGAGTCATTTTATTGCATGCCGGAAAGATATGACAACAAAACAATTCGCGCAAACCTTAGCAAAAGAAATCTTTCGGTTACATGGATTGCCGCATGATATCATCACCGATAGGGGAACACTGTTCACCTCTGACCTATGGAAAGAGACAGCACAGAGGTTGGGAATCGAAAGGAAACTGAGTACGGCTTACCACCCGCAAACGGATGGAGAGACCGAAAGAACCAATGCTATCCTGGAAGAATATCTGAGAGCATACGTCAATTATCAACAAGATAATTGGAACAAACTATTACCTTTTGCGGAGTTAGCATACATTAATGGACAACAAGAAACAATTAAGACAACACCCTTCTTTGCAAACTACGGACAATACCCGAAACATGACACAAGTGGTCATCTGATACCGGATCGGAAGATTCCGGCGAACGAAATGGACCAATGGCACGATACCATAGGCGAAGAAATAGTAGCCGCACAACTTCGACGGAAAGAAAATTACGATCAACACAGAAAACCCGATCCGAACTTGAAATCAGGAGATATGGTATGGTTGCTACCAAGGAATGTAAGGACCACAAGACCATGCAAGAAACTCGATTACAGAAAGATAGGGCCCTTCAAGATCTTGGCAAGAGTGGGGAACAGTGCATATAAGCTGGACTTTCCCCCATCAATGAGAATACACAACACCATCCACATCTCACTTCTCGAACCCTACCAAGACGAAAGATTCCCATCACAGATCCAGTTACCACCACCACCAATCGAAATTGAAGGCGAAACAGAATACGAACTTGAAGAAATAGTCGATTCACGACTACATTACGGAAGACTCCAATATCGAGCGAAGTGGACAGGATATTCTCCCAATCAGGATAAAGTTTGGTACCCAGCGGAAAACTTCGAACACGCGGAAAATGCAATCAAACACCTCCACGAACAATACCCAGATAAACCAAGGCTGGGAAGAAATCAAACAAGAAACAACAAACGACGGTTGGGAAGACCCAATGCAAGAAATCACTCCAACTAGCCCAGGCTATCCGACGGTCGAGGACCGGCAAAGGGCATCAGAACACAACGCGATAAGCTGGACGGCATACTATGATGAGTATTGCAACGTCCATAGAGGAGACAAGGAAGGGGCCAGTTACTGGCCAAAACAACTACATGCAGAAACGAGATGGGAGGAGTGCCACCGAAATAATTGCCGAGCCCACCGGGATGCGAAAATCCAGGCGGGATACTACCCCAAGGCGTGGGGTAAAAGAGAAGAACTGAGCAGAAAGGATGCTCAGCGCACGGAAACCAGGAGGGGAAGGTTGGAGAGGGGCGAGGAAACCCAAAACAATGATACAGAAAGCCAACACACACAGGCAGATATCGAATGCCTCCAAAGAAAAATTTCGGGTTTGGAAATACAACTGGATGAAGCCCAAGGAACGATCTGACTCCAAGAGGAGACCCTCGAAGCACAACAAGCCACCATTGCGCACCAATAACGAACTATAGAGGTGGCAGACCTGACATTGGAGATGGTCAGGAAACAGTTACATACAACGGAACCAATTTTACGGAAGTTCCGTCGCGACGCGAGAAGATTTGGGAACCAAGTAATGAAACTTGATGAATAGCTTGATGGGACTCAAGCTGAGGGGAGAGAGGAGCTATTGTCACAAATCGTGACTTGGCAATATGGAATATTTCACATGACTCACGATTTGTGAGATCATTTATGATTATGATGTTAAATTTGATTTATGTTTATGGTTTTATGACTCACGATTGTGAGGTCATATGATGTTATGACTTTCGCACCTGACTACAAGTATGAGACAGGGGTTTCATGCATGTGACGCGATTAGCGCACATGACCTTTTAGGGAAATTGGATATTATGGGGATTGTATACTATGACTCAAATTGTGAGTCATAGGATGTTTGTTATACTATGACTCACACGGCAGTCATAGTAAAGAGGTGACTCATAGTAAAGTCACCAGGGTTAGGGTTGTGGGAAGAGCGCCTATATAAGGAGGGTCACGGACACAGATAGCTAGCTCTTCACGCAACCACCTAAGTTACTTCCTATGTTATACTTTTACTATTAGTTCAATCAACCTTTTATTCTTATTACGACCATCCGTTTATATCACCGACCGAAAGGTGATTCAGGAAATGTATCATTCAGGAGCAGTCGCAAGGGCTAGGAGTGAAAGGACTCAGCGTTACCTAGGCGACATAAGGCTACGAGACCTGAAGAGAGGTAAGACGAGCGGTACGTATCGTTACCTGTTGCAGTTGAAGGAGATAGTGTGCCTTGTCTGGCAGACTAAGGATAGGTTTGTAACACAATAGCTGAAACTGTCCAGGCATAGTAACAAACACCCTGGTTACCATAACAACAAACCTCTCATACAAGAGACTCGCACAGGCCCCAAGTGGCCATAACAAAAGAAACAAAAAAGAAGTACCAGCCTCACCTTATTATTCATGCCCAGAAGGCTAGGCAACTATTGAAGCCAATAGAGAACGGATTCAGATTCATGTGCTATTAGACTCTAAATCTAATATATTCCTAATTAACTAAGAACTGGTTAACACACATCGCTTACCATACCACACACACACACATTGCAAAGACATTTATACCTTCGAAGGAACAACAGTATCAAATGGGGGGAAAAAAAACACTATACATATCCTATCCTGTTAGAATTCAGGAGCAATGCCCACCGATCTCATGTTTAATGCGAAATTGCCAATGCCGGTAAATATGACCTTATCATTCCTTTTGGCTGGTGGTATATAGAATATCTCATAAGGCACATCCAGATTGCGTAAAAATGGATATTCAAAAATGAAAAATTTAAGAGTCATGTTAACGATATAGGCATAAACCTGACATTTGGATGTACGAAACCGTGGCCAATGACCCAGATGCCCGTTATATTAGAAGAATCCAGGGTGCATCCCCTACGCTACAAGATGCGACTGAGTACCAGCAAATACCAATGGAATACCATGCATTCAAAAGGGTTTTTGCACTGGAAACAGCAGAGAAACTAGCGGGAAGAAGAACCTTTGATCACCCAATTGGTTTAATACCTGGCTCAGTACCGCTATGGGGCCCAATATATCCTATGTCAGCCCACCAGCTAGATTTGCCAAGCAAATACCTAAAGAAATACAGGATCAGGGGAAAAGCATGGCAATCAAATCTCCTGCAGAGGGACTAATTTTATTTATTCCTAAACTGAGCGGGTCAATCAGGCTCTGTGTGGATTACCGAGAGTTAAATAAACTCATAGTGGTGAATGAATAGCAGTTACCACTCATGAGCGAACTCTGCGACTGGGTTGCAGGGGCCCAAATATTTTGTAAACTCGACCTAAAAGATGGTTATCACCTCCTGAGAATCTATGAAAAAGATGAGTGGAAAATAGCATTCCGCATACGATACAGCCACTTTAGAGATAAAGTAATACCATCAGGGCTGGTGAACCCACAAGCCATATTTCAGGCCATGATAAACCAAATTCTTCAAGAATTTTTTAACCATGGGGTGGTGGTATACCTTGACGATATCGTGATTTACTCCAAAATGGAGAAGGAACACCTTGACTTGGTCAGGAAGGTCCTTTCTCACTTGAAAGACTATGATCTACCGGTATCAACCACAAAGTCAGTTTTTCATGTAAAGACTGTTGAGTTTTTAGATTATATTATAGCAATCGACGTAGTCACCTAGAGTGAAAGAAAGATTAAAAGCATTAAGAATTGGAAGGCACTAAGGTCCGTCAAAGAGGAGCAAATATTCATTGTCTTTTCCCATTTTTACCGATGTTCCATTAAGGGTTTCTCCATAATCTGCAAACCAATTACTAAAACGTTGAAGGGCGACTCCGGAAAGTTTAGCTGATGGCCGGAACAGGATGGGGTATTTGAGGAACTTAAACAAAGATTCTTCTCAGTGCCAATACTCTGTCATTTTTACCCAGTTTGAGAAACCATAGTGGAAACCGATGCTTGCAATTTTGCTCTATGGTGTGTCCTAGTACAGTATAGGGACAAAAAACTATATCCGGTGGCTTTCTACTCACGAAAACTGAGCCCGGCCAAACAAATTCACGAGATCCATGATAAGGAGCTACTAGCAATTCTAGAGGCATTCAAAGAGTGGAAGCAGTACCTAGTCACAACAGAAAAACCAGTAACTGTTTATACTGATAATCAGAATCTACAGAATTTCCTTAGAAACAATGTGTGGAATCTGCAACAGATACGGTGGGCTCAACAACTGGTAAACTACAATTTCAAAATTGTCTGTCAACCAGGAAAACAAGATGGAAAGCCTGATGCATTAAGCCAACAGGTAGAGTAATGTCCTGAGAAGGGAGCTGCGTATAGCAAACAGTCAATACTCAAGCCTACACACTTCTAAATCACTCTTGTGCAGTGAAACCAACCAGACAGGGAAGAAATTTTAATTGGCACAGAAATCACAGGTTCCTTGCAGATAAAATTGCTTTTTCTAAAAGCACAAATGCCTACGAAAGAGTCCCAACTAGCAGCCAGAGATGACCTGGATGCACTAGAGGATTTCATAATCCCAGCCAAAGGACAACGGCAGGTAGAGACAGGATTTGCCGTTGGATTACGAAAGGGAACATATCTACAGTTAGTACCGCGAAGTGGGGTGGCAGCCAAATACGGGATCAGCATTGGCGGCGGAGTACTAAATGCTGACAATACCGGGGAAGTCAAGGTTATCATAATGAACCATGGATATCAAGATTGCCAGGTCCGCAAAGGTGACTGAATAGCATAAATGATCATTAAGAATACACCTATAGATGGGGCGATGGAAGTTGACAGACTTGCAGACACTGCAAGAGGCAAAAGTTGATTTGGAAGTACAGATGTATCACCAAGACGATCCACTGCGATACAGACCCATGTAGTGGTCGCCTACTTACATGCGAACCACTCTGAAAATGATTGTCTTCATGAAATAGACCATCAAATGAGACAAGACAAAGGGATACTCCTAATATATCATGCAATAATGTCCAAAGTTGATATTAGGAAATATGACCAGACATTATTAAGAATAATTGAAGAGGTAGGCCAGAACAATCAAGACTGACAGGAACTCAAGCCGGAATTAGAAACATTAACAAACGAGGGCAAACCACTACCAAGTCACTAGGCGGTAACAGAAGGATTGATCTACTATAAGAATCACCTATACATTCCAGAAAACGCACTGCCGCAGAGAACCATAGCTAAAGATTACCACAATTCTAAGCTAGCAGGACACTTTGGACAGAAAAAGACACTGGAAATAGTTACCAGGAACTTTTACTGGAAAGGAATGACAGTGTATATCAATGACTACGCACAGTCATATGATGAATATCAACATAATAAATCTCCACGACATACGCAGTTCAGTCTGCAGCAGCTCCTGGAAGTTCAGTTCGCTGCTTGATCATCTATATCAACTAATTTCATCACACAATGACCAGAGTTACAAGAAAGATCACAAATTAAGGCAGGCGTGAATCCATTTACAAAGATGGCTTACTTCATAGGTCTGGAAAATAATGCCACTGCTAAGGATATTGCAAACTATTCTTGAGGGCAGTCTGGAAGCTACATGGACATCCAGCTGAAATCATCTCCAACATAGATGCAAAGTTCTTAGGTGAATTCTGGGAATCCCTACGCAAAAGCTTGGGGATAAACAGAAAGATGTCAACTGCCTACCACCCACTAACTGATGGACAAACGGAAAAGACCAACCAGGTGCTGGAAGGATACCTCCGGAACTATGTCAATTATGATCAAACGGACTGGTACCAGTTGTTACCACTAGCCGAGTATGCCTACAACAATACAGTAACAAATGCTCATGGTAAGTTACCATTCTATGCAAACTATGGATTCTATCTACAAATGGAATGGATGAAGGAACGCGAAGTCCAATATCTAGGCGACCAGCTATACGCGCACTAGATGCAAACAATACACCAACAGGCCAGAGAAGCTTTAGAACAAACACGGGAAAATATGAGCAAGTATTACAACTGTAAGGCTAGGCAGTAACAAGATATCGCACTCGGGGACCTGGTCATGTTAAATGCAAAAAACATACACACTAAGCGACCTTCTAAGAAGCTTAGGCCAAAGCTATATGGTCTGTTTAAAGTATTAGAAAAAAAGTGAGAACGTGCCTACAAACTTGAAATATTGCCAAGATGGAAGATACATCCCATATTCCACACATCATTGCTGGAACCCTATCGGTTATCCAATTTGCCAGGAAGGGAAGAGCCTCCCCGCAACCTGTAGGAAATTGATTCAGATCTCAAATCGGAGATCGAGAGAATAGTGAACAGTGAAATAATCTCTTACACTACAAGGGATCAGGGTTGCAACCGGCAGATGCGTAAGTTACGCTATTTTGGGAAGTGGACTGGTTGTTCCGAGGATGAAAATACTTTGAACCTACCTTACTACTTAGAGCATGCACAGGAATTAGTGGAGTCATTTCATAGGGAGAATCTGGATATGCCAAAGCGGGCAGATGTTGAATGACAAGGAAAAGGTTTTCCTAGCATGGCCAGGCAAACTCATTCAGTTTCCTACCCTACCAAGTTGAGTTCGAAAAATGGATATGTATTACAGTTTTTTTGGTTTTTATGTTTATTGTTATAATACTAGAGGGTAACCTGTGGAAAAAGGGGATTCAAGACGACCGCTAGAGGGGGGGGGCTCATGTTAGGCACATGGGTATACGGTACTGGAATCCAGCACTGTATTCATACAAAAATTGGGCTGAGATACTACTCATACCCCTCCAGCCCCCTTGTGGGGCCTACATGTCACCTACGGCGCCTATGGTAAAAAGAGTCCCCTCACCAAAAAACAGGAAAATTGGTGCTCCTCTTGTCACACCATATAGGTCGTCGCTGTCTGTGGAACCGGATGCTGTCAGCAGGGTATATGAAGTGGGATACTCGGACGACCCAATGCAACAGGAATCAAGTGCACAGGATCAGTGTCCGCAGAGTTATAGCCCTATCTGTTCAGCCTTGGCTGGAATGGACCGAAGGTGACGGGATGCTCTGCGCAAAAATGAGAATATGATGAGTTGGCTTCAGGAGAAACATGAGAACCCACTCAGACCATAAAAACATGCCTCTCTTCATCTAGGGACCTATCGGCCCAGGTTGATAAGGAGTGGCATAGTAAAACCATGCGGTATTGGACTGACCATAAGTCTTCAGTCATCCTAAGAGCCATCTGCAAGATACCGGGAATGCCGATAGTATCCAGATAGGTCACCACCCAAGTTGGCCACTTGGAATTCTAGGAAACTATTGGTAAATTCCACGATGGACTATCTAAGTTTAAGCGGCAGAACAAGGAACGACATCCCCGACTGAGAAATGTTTCACACTATCAGGAAATAAAGGAGGTCTGATGTGTTGATAAGCTGTAGGGGTAACAATATTCTCTGGGTCAAATGGTTCTCGCACTAAGGATTGAATGACAGAAACAGTTGGAAGTATATTAAAATATAGAAGTTAGAAGTAGTCTACAAATACTCAGACACAGGATATCAATATTGAAGTGTCTCCCGAGCTTTAGCTATTATTAAGTAACAGAGAAGAGATCTTATCAATATAATAAGTTTTACTCAAAAATCTTTATTACTTAGCCTACGAGCCTTTCTAAACACTCTCTGTTTAGAGAGAAAGCTTATAAGCCTAGTCAGATTCACTTGTCCTTAAAATTGACCACCCTTAATATCATCACTCGCTTCTTGTTTCTATACATTTATGTATCTTTATCCTGTCGCTATTAACTCTGTATTTTCAGAGTAATATCACCTTATTATGCCACCTCTGGTAGCATGTTATTTGTCTACTCTAGACATCATGTTGGTGCTTTTGCTATATTTTCCATCTACAATCTTTTATATTTAAAGAACCTATAATCCCTTAAGGATTCACACTCTGAAGCCTCACAGGTCTAGTATCTTTAATACCACTGGTTGGACAGTTACTCTAATAGTTCTGCACCTGTTACCTTGTCTATTGAAGACCTATCTATTGATGCTTCCTCCTCTATCCTAATAGTATTACTAGAGTCCCTTTGAGATTCTCAGAGTACTTAGAAATAGGTTACAAATACCTTCCTATTTTGTACTTCCTAGCACAGAATTGTCACAATTAAATTGCATCCAAATAAGGTTTACTTTACCAAAGTCACCAGGTGACCTGCTAGCTGTCTTGATAATCATTTAGAGATTAATTCGATGCTAGGATAGAACCCTATTGAAATACCAATTTGAAAAGTCAAAGTACCCTCATCCCTCCTTCTAATAATACTTCTGAATTAATTTTTTACCAATGCATCTATCTAACCATGATGAATGGGTATACCTATTACTCCATTTTTCTTCAAACCTCTCTTACCACTTGATTTCTTTTCAATCTTCCACAGTTCCCACCTTCCTCCTCCAATCATGCGATGTTATTCCCACTTGCTCTTTTTTGTACTATCCTTCCCTCCCCTCCCACCTCTTGTAGAAAATATTCACCTCTTGCGGATCAAGGCTCCGAGCTACCCTCTGCATGCATTGATATATGAAACAGAGTCAGACAACAAGGTATTCATTTCAAATTAAAATATGAAAGAACTATAAGTTCATATAGTTCACTGTCTAGATATCCAGTAGGTTCGCTGTCGGCTCGTTGAACTCATGAAATATAATTGAAAATAGTTTTTCACCTGTATTAAGGTTCCTTTTTGATTCTGGGGTAGAATTTAAGTCCACGAGAAGGTCTGAAAAATGTGTATAAACAGGAAGACGTCAACATAGTTTGATAGAAACCTCTCAATACCATCATCACACTACAAATCTTTCTACTTGCCTTTATGCATCATCATCACTCAAACATTACTCGAGTTCCCTATTTGTAATGGATCACAACATTCACATCCATATCTATAATATTGAAACTACCTTTCATCTCACATTCCCAATTTATCCCATACACCAATTCCCCTCATCCCCATCCACCCACCCTTCGACCTTAAAATCCAACCCCACAAAATACAATCCGATCATTCAAGTCGTTACAGTAATCGGCACCAGGCAGACGGGGGGGGGCGGAGACCACAATCGAGAATCCTCTCTCACCAATATGCCACAAAGACGCATGCCGCAGGGGATACCATGACACTTTGGGGAAACCGATATACAACTCGATTTATTGAATCGCCACCCATCCAGATTCACCTGTTCTCAATCCCATTCAAGGAGAATCTCTAGGAAAAGCCCGTGAGCGTGAGCCACCGTTTTGGATGCAAAAGTGGAGTATACGAGAACCTCATCGACTTAAATATCTACCTAGATCTTCACCTCATTCTGGCTAATTGCGGTCGTACCAAGAGTTGTAAATTTATTATACTGGGGGTGGGATTGTAGTTGGTTCTTCAAATGCTCGACTTGTGCGAAGGGTTGTGTTGGCGAGTGCTCGAGAGGCATGATATTGAGAATAAAAGATAAAAATAATAATGCATCTCACGTTGTTTGGAGGCTTGTTCGTGGTTTGATATATTGGAGTGTTGCTATAATAGAAATAAACAAAGGTGTCACAGAAGGAGAAGAAGAAACTCTCGGCACTCGTTGTGGCCAGGTGAGACTGTGAAAAGCGTACCGAAATGTATCATACACAACCAGTATACTTGGAAAAGTTCAAGGTTTTGCACGGGTATTGCTACAAGTATCAGTGTTGGAATGCAACACGCGGGGTTTTCGCATGTAATGTTCTACGCTACTTGTATAGCACGAGTACTTGTGCCACCCCCCCCCCCCCTCCGTCACCCTGGATGTGAGTAGGGGACTGCGCATTGCTACGAGATTTGCACTTCTACCATGACTAACCCAGAACCTACGACCCAACAGTTTGATAAAAACCTTGTTTTTCCGAACCCAACAGACATCCATTAAACGTCTACCCAATTCGTCAAACATTCCGTCACAATCAAAATCACAATCACCCATACAAACACATGCTCATACCTTACAGAATAGTGAGGATAAAAAAACCGAGGGATCCACAAGACCAAAACGCCAACAAATACAAAGAGGGTGAAAACATAATAGTAATAGTAGTAATAATAATAATAATACCTACTCACCACAACCAACCCACACAACATCTAGTAATAATAATAAAAACATTAGAATTGGAGAATCTTCTTTCTGAGGAGAGGAGGGGATAAAAGGAACCCGAGAAAAGCTAAAAATGGAAATTAAAGAACCAAAAGATGTCGTGCCCACCAATAGTGAAAAAGGAATAAAAGTGATGGTGGGGGGGAAACTGCTGTACCCTGCAGGTTCTAGGCTAATTGTTTCTCCCAAGTGATTGGAGGTTGACCAACTCGTAGTATTTTCCACGCTTAGCCATGAGCTCCGAGTGGTTTCCACTCTCAGCGACTCGTCCTCCGTCAAAGACATAGATACGATCTGCATTCTTGATGGTAGACAGGCGATGCGCAACGCTAACAGTTGTTCGTCCTTTAGCAGCGGTATCAAGCGCCTGCTGCACCACCTTCTCAGACTCGGAATCCAAAGCGGATGTAGCTTCGTCCAAGAGTAAGATCTTCGGGTTTCTGATGAGGGCTCTGGCGATGGCGATTCGTTGCTTCTGTCCACCAGAGAGGAGAGTACCTTTGGAACCACAAATGGTCTGGAAGCCATCAGGGAGGGATTGGATGAAGTCATAGATGTTTGCGGACTTGCAAGCGGCGATGATCTCGTCGTCGGTAATATCGTCACGGTCACCACCGAGGAGGATGTTCTCGCGAACGGTGCCTTGGTAGAGAGTCGGTTCTTGGCTAACGAGGGCGAGGTGATTGCGGTATTGGTTGAGGTTTAAGGTGGAGATCTCACGGCCGTCAACATAGACACCGCCAGCAAGTGGGTTATAAAAGCGCTCGATCAAGCCTGTGCTTGTTAGCCAGGTGTGCTCCGTCATGGGTGAGGATTTCAACTTACTGATGGTAGTGCTCTTTCCACATCCGGAAGGGCCAACAAGTGCAACATACTGTCCAGGCTTCACAACCAAGTCCAATCCACGAAGCACGGGCTGCTCAGGGCGGGTGGGGTAGCGGAAGTGGACATCACGGAACTCGATAGTACCCTCCATCTCCGGAACAGGCGCTCCTTCCTCACTCCAGATGTCAATCTCAGGCTTGCGGTCAAACAAATTCTTGAGCTCAGAAGCGGCATGTCTGGCTTTACTCATATCTGGAGCAAACGAGAAGATGGTTCCTGCGGATTGAGAACCAAAGACGATACTCGTAAATACCAAGAAGAACTGCATCATGTTGTACTGCAAAAAAGTTAGCATCGGATGTTGCGAGTGATATTTCATGATGGCCTACCTCGCCGGTCTTGATCAGAGTACCTCCATACCAGAATCCAAGGGCAATGCACAAGAGAGTCAAAGATTGGGAACCAGCGTAAAGAGTAGAGCTCTTGAGCACGCTCACCAAGCTCTCCTTTGTCTGATTCTTGAGCTCCGAGTGATAATGACTCCAAACATCGTTCTCGCGGGTCAAGCTAGCAACAGTGCGGATAGCCGCAGTAGCCTCACAAGCATAGGTGGCAGACTTCTCATAGGCTTTCTTACTTCTACGCTGAAATTTGGCCAACATCCAGAAACGAAAGTAACCGCATCCCAATAGAATCGGAATAGTCGATGTGCAGACCAAGGCAAGTTTCCATCCAACCGCGCAACTCACGGTGATAGCAGCAACAAGAGTGGTGGTAACAATGAAGAGTGTCCCCAATGTGACACCGCTCATACCACTAAGATAGGTAGCCTCGGTTGACAAAAAGCTAGTAAGGGCACCGGTAGAGTTCTCCTCACGATCGAAATAGGCAATATCCTGCCTCATGATGGTCCTGAATGCACGATCCCTCGCCCTGTGAACAAGCCTCTCAGAGCAGTAAGCGAAAGCAAGACCCTGGCCAAGGTAGGAGATGAGTTGAACAATGGCGAGCATGAGATACATAGCGGACCAGAAGTTTGCATCCTTGCGGAGTTGGCCATATTCAGATGGGGGACGAGAAAGCGCAACAACGGATTTTGAAAAGAACACAGCCTGAGTAGGATAGCCACCTCCAGCGATGATAGAGAAGAAGAGACCGACAAGCATGTGAAACTTTTCATTCGAGTTAAAAGAAGCAGTGAGCTTAATAAGTTCCCACAGTCCATATTTGGGTTTAGTTTCCGGTGCCCTATTCTCCAATGCAATATGGGACTTTGACTTGCTCGTGGCAGTTCTATTGAGTTTATCCGCAATGCTCGCATCTTCAGGGTCCGCAGCAGTGGCGCTCTTGGCCCCGGAGCGTGAAAGTGTCAACTTGAGCTTTTCATCATCATCGACGTGGGAGATGTCGTCGGCCTCAGCAGATTTTTCATGATTTTCAGCCGAGATCCGCTGGGCCTCAACAAGGTTGTAATATGCGCCCCTCCTCTCCAAAAGCTCATCATGGGTGCCGGACTCGACAATGGCACCGTTAGACATGACAACGATGTTATCGGCAGTTTTGATAGTTGACAGACGATGAGCAATCACAATAGTGGTTCGTCCCATACTCGCCTTGTCCAAAGCAGCTTGCACAACGCCCTCACTTCTGGTATCAAGTGCGCTAGTAGCTTCATCCAACAACAATATCTTGGGGTCGCTGACAATAGCTCTGGCAATCGCAATTCTCTGCTTCTGTCCACCGCTCATCAAGAACCCGCGTTCACCAACGTTTGTCTCATATCCCTCCGGCAAACTTCTGATGAAAGTATCCGCATTGCTCATGATACAAGCATTGGTAACGAGTTCCCGCTTTTCTTCTTCAGAGCCATTTTCCCACTCTGTTCCGATCAATCCGTGGCAGACGTTCTGGAAGATGGTTGTTCCAAACAAGACAGGTTCCTGAGAAACCAAAGAGATGTTCTCCCGAAGCCACTTCAAGTTCAATTGGCTGATGTCATGTCCATCCAGATATACAGTGCCACCAACGGGTTCGTAAAACCTCTCTACCAAACCAACAATAGTCGACTTTCCAGAACCAGAGGCACCAACAAGTGCGGTGACCTTACCAGCAGGGACGACGAGATTCATATCGTCAATCACGGTAACTTCCGGCCGAGATGGGTAGATGTGCCTAACATTCCTGAGCTCGATGGTGCCCTCGATATGTTTGAGCTTCTCGCCCCCATCAGCCTCAGGGTCAAGCGGTGACACACGCTCGATAGTGCTAAAAATCTTTGCAGCCGCAGCAACACCGGTCGTGAACGCCTGACTGTTTGGTGCAACGTTTCCAAGTGAGAATGCTGTGACAAACAATTAGCCTTTGTACCACAGCCCGGACGAGCAAGCGGATGTCAAAATAATAATAATAATAATAATAAGAGTAAGAATAACAACTTACCTCCGATCATGACCGCCAACAACACAGTCAGGACAGCACTCAAGTCTATGTCACCCGTAACCAAAAACCTACTCCCTTGCCAAAAAGCAAGACCATAGTTCAAATACACGACACACATCATGAAACCAAGCATCAGTGCCAATGCAGACTTTTGCTTCAGGCCCCATTTTTCCGCAACTCGGAGATAATCATCGTATTGCCTTGCGAGTTTGTCCTGAGTGTTGAAGGCGGTTGTATTCCTGATGGACGAAACGACCTCTTCCACCACGGTACCACCTTCTGCATAAGAGTTGATTGACTGTTTGTTGTATTTTATAATGAAGGTCGAACCACCACCCATGATAAGGGTGATAGCCACGACGGTGGAGAAAAGGATAAAAGTAAGTTTCCATGACTTGATGAACCCGATAACGAAGGCGGTGAAAAAGGTGGACAAAGCAGCAAGGGTAAGACCAATCTTCTCGGAGATGCCATCCTGGATCAGATTAGTGTCGGCGGTGATTCTCGTCGTAATCTCCCCCGCACCAAGCTTGTCGAAGAATGCGATATTTTGACGTAGAATTGCCCTGAGATATTCCTTGCGGATCTTCTGGGCGATATGTTCTCCGGCGTAAATAAACCCTACGGTAGAAATATATACCGTCACGAATTCACCAATACCGAGGTACACAAAATACCTGATACCAAGGTTAACCCAGGACCATAATAAGTAGCAGTGGGGGGAAGGGGAGGAAGAGAAAAGGCATACAGAGTAAACCTATTCAGCTCAGACTGCATCTTGGCCCCACCGATAGTGCCCAGTATAAATTGCTGGAAAGTGCCCGCGAGCTCCCCAAAAATGATTGTCATGAGCGGCATAGCGGCACCCCCGATAATGGCCGTAATAGTGGAGATCACAATGACAACGATATCATTCCTAGAGGCAGAGCGGAAGAGGCTGAAGTAATTGAGATTAACCTCGGGAACATCGAGCTGCCTTCGAATGATTTCGGCCTCTTCGGGAGGCAAGTGCCGCAGGGGATCGTCCTCCCCGCCATCCTCACCCACATGGACAATGTGCGAGTCGAGCTTGTCCAAGCCACCCTGAGAGCTTCCGGCACTACTCTTACTGGCAGCGGAAATCTTCTCGTCACCTATGATAGCTTGGTTCGTAACACCCACAGCAGATATCGGCTCGCTTTGGTTGTTGGATAACGCGGCCTGATCTGGGGCTGGCTTTTCAGGGTCGGAATTGGCCGCCATTCTAAAGGGTTGGAATCAAAAAAAAATAAAAAATAAAAAAGGAGCGGACGAGAATTCCTGACGATGTCAAGGAAAGGTTGCCCGGTGGAAGACTGTTTGTGGTCTTTGTTACAAGGACCTTTGTCCGCGCTAACAATCGTCGTCCCTGAGGCTCGGAAATGTTTCGTCAAACTTATTTCCCAAAAAAGCAAATCACATCAGCGACTATCACTGAGTCTTATAAGATGCGGCTAGACACCAGTGCAAGTAGCGTACGAGTAGGGCAAGTAGATATTTTAGCAGGGAAGGTTTGAACCCCGGCAAGGAAACCGACAAGGCAGGGGGGGCTTTAAAGCATGCCAATTCAAGCTACTAAATTGCCCAGACAATGGTATTCGGAGAAAAAGAGGGAAGGAAGTAAGGTAACTCTCCTGCTCTCTAGGAAATAGTATAGGGGATAAGAAAAGGGTACGGATAGGGAGAAACGTCGAAAGCTGGTATATATATCCTTTGGGGAGGAAGGGGGGGTAGGGGGGGTAAAGGATTGTGTCCCGTTTCCAGGAGCCAGGACGAGAGATGAAAATTACGGCAAAATTAAAGCGGTCCTGACGATGACTTTAAAAAGCCTTGTTCAAATCTTCTACTTGTAAATCTCGGAATCAAGAAGTTCCGAGTCCTATGTCACACAAGCGCGCCCCTTCCCATAACCAATCAACTTTTTCTAACCCAAATCCCCAGTTCCCCCACCACCACCCAGTCATCTCAAATACATGTACGGTGCTGGGAAAGCCTCTCCCCCCCAAAGAGACACGATCCCCACCCCACCCCAGCCCTCATCACAGCATTATCATAACAATTATGGATGATATGAGCTCCCCCTCCCCTCGTATTGCCCTCCTACCGCACAGGAAAAACGCTATATGCAACAGACCTCCCAATCAGTCCTCTTCCACGAGATCCCACCACGCATAATTGGTACCCCGCCAGGTATTGATGGGTTTTCTGAAGCTTGCAGGTATTCCAACACACCACCGTTACCGAGACGCCCGTGGGGCTGCTTTCTCTTGAAAAGCAAATACTCGGCTCAAGCATTTGATGCTCGTGCAAGGTCGCACGGTATCTACGAGTATGCAGCAGCAGCAGCAGCAGTGACATTTCCCTGGCCATGAGTCAAGCTCTTGGCTAAGGTTACCGCAGACCATCCAGTTGTAAAAGGGGAAGATCAGATCTCAGCAAAACAATTGATTTCATCAACCCCATAACACAGGCCTATTCGACCAGCCGACAGATCCCCCGATGATGATACCATTCATTATGGTAACTCTGGGCATATCGGGTACCGTATTTAGCCTGGGCTCCAATGAGCAGCCCGCTGCCCGGGTTTTTTGTCGGTGCAAGGCTTTTGTCAGTTTACGGCTAATGGTCCAAGTGGTGGAAAGTAGTAAGATCTGGACAATATCATACCGGTACTGTGCTCGCAGAGGAAATGTAAATCTAGGAAGGACGATGGCAATATTAAATGAAGCCATTTCACCCATCAACCAAACACCAACAGGTAACGGCATCATAACAACCCCTCCCCCCTCCCTCGCCTCCCCATTCGCGCGCACAGCCAAAAAGGTCTCAGGTTGGCAGGAAGAAGAGAAGAAAAGTGCACCACGACAAAACGGGGTGTGCGTTGAATGATACAAGCTTTCACTGCTCTGACAGGCCAGACCACCAAGATTGGCACCAACCTACTCGTACACAACGCAGCCCGGCCGTTGGCGGAGAGCAGGCAATGGCTCGGAGAAGGCGACAAAAATCTCTGAGCAAAATACTGTAACGGCGCGGTACCAGTTAGTACACTTCAAGGGTTTTGTTTCACGGCCCAAAAACCTCCGACCGGCCATCCTCGCCCACTATTTCCACTTCCGGCACCATTCAGCGATCCCACTCCACTCAATCCACTTGGAGATGATGATTCGATAAAATGATCCCTCCTATCATACAAGTGCCATGCTCGACAGCTCCATCCACACATCTACCCTTCACCAATCCATCCGTGCGCCCGTTTAGCGATGGATGATCGACCTTTATCCCCCACCGCGCTGGACAAGCAGTCTACGGTACTCGAGCACAAGTGCAAGTACCTTAATTATTTTATTTGATTACTCATTCATTGCATGCACCCAGGCTCGGAGAATCGGCTGCACGAGACATTATTACTTGTATTATTATTATTATTATTATTATTATTATTATGCCATCGTTGCTGGACATCATGCTCGAATCTCCCCAGATGTTTCCAGTTCTTGCAGTCATCTTGTCCTAATACGGTACAGCATAAGCTGGCAAGAACCGGCAGGAACTTTTTACGTTGAAATAAGAAGCGGCTGAGGTGAAACTTACAATTGCGTCAAAAATAAGTGCCCTGAAAGGCTTAGTCCTGGCTATAAAGAGTTAGCCTGTTGCATCTCATTGCGATAAAAATCTTACTTGAACATACTGTTCAGTGCTAGTACTTGGAAGTTCTTGCAAGTTTATGCGGTATCATACCATGGCGAATCTGGGCAATCGCTTTTCCAATTTTTATGGGCGTGCCCGGGTCTCCCACCGTCCTTGCCAAGGGTGCGGAAAGCCATCTCATGCGGGAGCCCTCGGCAAACATTTGGCTTGCAGAGGAGGCATTCTACGCAAAAGAGGTGTGGGCATCATACCGGTGCGATGCCAGAAGTGATAGGGGAAATATGACACCCTTGCCACAGAATGGCTTGCCTGCAGAGGTTGAATCCATCATGGGTCTAAACTCCAAAACGCGGTACAGTAGGTCAATATAAATTTATTATGGCCTACACAATACGTGCCTTACCAGTAGGCCATGCGTACTCGAGTCCGGTAGTTGTCTCCCTCCTGTCGTTTGAAAAAATCAAAGTGGCAGGGATCAAGTTACACACCCCCTCTACGGCTCCCGGCACCATAAGGTCTCGATCAATTGAACCGTGCGCTACCGGTACTCCGTTACAAGTAGAATACGGTACGGTGTACCATAGCCTCCTATGGTAAGGTCCAGTTTACTGTGCGAGTACTCATGAAGGGGTTGGCAACTCTATCCTACGGGATGATACCGGTATTCTCACCATAACCCTCGAGTAACTGTCCGGGTAACTAAGGGTCGAAAGGAAACCTTTTTTAAGCACATTATGCAAGTGATACCCGTCCCCGGCCATGCCGGCGGATACCTGTATCATACCCGGAAACGAGGAGGATAAGTTATTCTGTATGGCACACGTTTGGCCATGTAATTTTTCGATCCCTGTTTCCGGGCACTTACTCGAGCATAACCAGGACGAGGAGAATGGATCCCAGTCCGCAGTCCAAGCTTATTTTCCTGACTCACGATTTTATCATCTTGAAGGTAGCACGGATATAGCCGCAACCCTCTCTCCCTGCATTCCCGCCTCGGATAAAGACCATCCGACCAAGGCACTAGCCAAAAGCCTTGTTGGCTATGACACATGACTGCACCCGTCGAAGCCTTTCACCAAGGCATTCGGTCAGTCACCAGTCATTTCGAGCACTGTGCGGTGATATTGGAGAAAGGAGTGGGCAAAGAGGCCGCAAGCGTGACTCGATCGGTATTATAGTACTCGTACGTGCACGGTAACATTCAATATTACCCATCCTACCATATCACTTTCCGTTTCTTTTTTTTCTCTCCCGATATCGACATGGGACCGTTGGTCGGGTCGATATTGTTCCGTGACGGGATGGATGGGTGAAAGCTTGTTTTCATCCTTCTCGCACAAGCACCCACGCACGGATTCTAATGGATCAGCGAGTCGCGGAGATGGGCGGGAGAAGTTCACTTATTGTTGAGTCGTAAGGTGTGTCGCACAGTTACGCGTACCAATATTACCGATAATAACGATAGGGTACGGTACGATATCTACTCGAGTCCCGTACGAGTACCGTAATTGGAGCTCGAGAGGAGAGGAGAACAGTGACCGGGCACAGGGATTGGCAAAAGTGCTACTCGTATACGAGTTATAAATACCGGTATTGCAAAAAAAAAATCCGTGCATATTTGAGTGCCCGATAATAAACCCACGAGTCCAGTTGTTGGGACTTGAACAGCACCTCTGGTCGAGTGACGCGCGATCTAGCATTGAGCCTCGAATATCTACAAGTACTATCTCCGCTCCCGTGGCCCCCAATCTCAGTATTTACAATAGAGATTCAAAAATACCTTAGGAGACAAAATCAGTCTTTTCCCCACCAGGTAAAGCCTCATTTGTCCGAGTGAGTTCAATCTCACTACCCTCCTCTCCTCTGACTCGTTGAATCCACCGTCGGGGATCTCAACAGAAATCACGGTCAAACCACAATATGCCTAGCACAGTATGTTGACGAAATTACGAATACCGGTTAATGAGATCTGGAATGGTGGGCCTCCTCATGCTATAACTCCAACTGGATAACACCATCCCTTTTCAGAGTTTTTTTCTCTCTGAGTGGGGTAATCTGGGCCCGATCCCAGATTGTGGGTTTAACCAGTAAACACGGTAACTGGCATTCTCAATCATGTTCAACCTGTAAATCTAAACCTGTTGTGGACTCGCAGAGATCAACCCATGCACGGAGATAGGTATGATTCAGTGCCGAGGCTACCGGATCATGGAACAATTTCAGCCCTGGGGTTGGAAGAGAAAAAAAAAAGGGCATTTTTCGAGTGCGAACACCGGTAACATTTCGTCCGGGGTGAAAACCAAAACCAAGTTTCCAGCTGACCTGTCATTATTGCACTCGTATCGTACGCATACAATACAAAAAGTCTTTGGGCCCGAAAAACTTGCATGTCAATACGGTAATGGCTCTGATAAACGCATGATGATATATTCTTATGTTTTGGGATTTTATGAGAACAGTATGATGCTAGGGCACGCCACCAGTTTCATTGTTTCACCCACTCGTTCATCCATTCACGACACTTGTCCCCTTTGTGAACGGAAACCCTATTCCCACACAGTACCGTACAGTACGGTACTCGAGCACTCTAGTATGATACCAGCCGACCCGGGCCCCCCCTGCAAGGCATGTTTTTCGAATATACAAGATGGGTATTATCTTACTGGCTGAATGACCTGCCTACCTTATACGAGACCATCACCAGAAAGCTCTAGTTCATACTAAGTGCAGCAGAATACGGTACGGTACTCGTACTCGCAATGTTTTTTTATACGGTATGGAAAAAAAGGAAAGAAAAAAAGAAAAAGAAAAGACCCCCCCACGATGCTAAACAGGGTTATAAGCATGGGGGGGGACACAACGCTAGCCAATTCTCCTGATGAAAAAAAAGATTTTATGACTCAAGCCATCTACGTAATTCACCTTTTCAACACTAGGAAAACTGTCTGAATAATTTCCAAAAGTACAAAAGTACTGTACTCGTATACGCGTACCAGCCAGGTGGTTACGTTGCCCGAAGTGAACTTTTGAAATCCTAAAAAAGAAGAAAATACTCCTGGAACTAGCTTGCCGATATCTCTTCGGCGAATTCAGGACGCGTTTTGCGGGTAAACCTTTTCAATACCATGCATTCTTGTGCATACCTTTCGGATACCATCCTTGGCCGAGACATACCATCCAAAAGGTTTCACATAACAACAAACAGCAAAAATCCCACAGTCTCTTTATTCCTCAAATAATTCAAATAAATTTAAAAAAATCGTAAAAAAATACTGAAAATAACTTGAAGCCTCTAAATATCTTTCTGATTTTTTTACACTATTTTTGAAGATGGACTGGGACTTAGGGTGAAACTTTTGGTGGTTTTCTTAGAATTCTTGGCGCAACTTATCACCCAAAATACATCGCATTTAGGCAAGGGTAGACCAACACACACAAATCCTTTCTGACTGTGAAAAAAATTAAAAATCAAACAGTCTATTAGATTGGTCTTTCCTGTTTTCAGTTTATTTTTTGAATTTTCTTTCCCTATTTTATTATGGGTGAAAAGGCGAAGTAATTCTTTGTGAAGGTTTCACTTTTTGAGTGGTATATTTCTCGGTCAGTGGTATCCGAAAGGTAGGGCGCTAATTGCATGGTATTAGAAAGGTTTTCTCCGCGTTTTGCGCGTTCTGGATAGGGTGGGATGGAATGTTGGGAAACAGGACTGGGATAGTTGCACAAGTATTACGATTTTGTATGATATGATCAGGGGGATTTTGCCAATCAAATTCAGAAGAGTTTTTAGGTGGTCGCCAGGGAAACAGGTCAGTCACGGGATTAAGGCTGTTATCCGATCTAAGCAATAGCGAGCGATAATCAGAGATAAAAATTGTTTTAGCTGAGCGGAGGGAGATTTGTGCGAAGGTTGTTGCTCCTCAGCGACAACCCCCAGAGGCATTCAGACTGAGTCTGGGGCAGCTCAACATAACTTTGTGACTTATGATCCCATGGTGATTTGGTGGTTCAACATCACCTTGTGGCCCAATCTGAATTTAGGGTTAGATGGTAAATGGTGCAAGAATCCAAGAGTGTCAATTATTCCAGGTCTACTTATGTAGTATACTCGTAACTTTCGGACATTTGTAAAGGACAAATTGGTCCGCAAATTCGTTTATATGCAGATTGGGTCAATGATGATTAGCCTAGCAATGCTGGGGCAGAAATAATATGAGTTAGACTTGAGTACACTGGTAGGTAGCCATTGCCCACCAAAACCTGTAAACCCTTTCAAAAGTGTCACAGAGGAAACGATAATAGTGATGACTGAACGTGGAAGAACAACTTCTTTGGCAAAGCAATCTCAAATTATTGCTTATGGTAATCTCAAAGGTAGACATAGGGTTACCTATCAACAAATTGCAGAAAAAAACAAGGGTACTAAAAAGCATTGGTTTGAATATCATCTGGGAGGCGAAAAGACAAGCAAGTGACACTGGTGGAAATTGTGTTTTGTCTGTGGAAATGAGAACCTTGAACCAAAGACGAACTGTGAGAAGGGTTCAAGGTCAAATTTGACTGAAGAGCAAAAGAGCATCCGGTTTCTGTAACCTTGGCTAATGGTAAAGATTGCTGAATGCCATTTCAGTCACTTGGCCAAGCTGGTAAATTGTTTTCTTCTTCAACTTATTCTTTTTCCTCTGTACATACTGCCAGCTTAATATATGTTAGTTATACTAACAAAATAAAATTATAAGCTGGCGTTGATTTGAGCAGCCAAACAGTGCCAGAATTACTTGCGGAACATAATATTTATCATAGGAATCCAATGGAAACGCATACCTTTTTCTAAAGCAGGCTGGTGCTAGATTAGGTTTTTGTTAATAGTATAGAGAGCAGAATTAGAGGAATATGATTTTTTATTACAGGGTAGGGAATTCGGTACTAGTGAATTACCTATCCCGTTCTCGTGCGAGAAAACCAGAGAACTATCAGGAAAGCTTGGCTAAAAGTATCATAAAAGTTAAAGGTTCTAAATGGGTTTTAAGCTTGATTACTTAATAGCTGAATAACGGAAAATATGGTTAAGGTTACTTCTCTGTTGCTTGATAAACTCTGAATAGTGAGATTTTGATTATTTTTGATTATCTCATTGAATTGCTGTTTAAGGTACATACACTACATAAAGCGCAAGCTATGGCAGAAAGAAACCTCCAACTACAGTCCGTCTCAACCCTCCACAGCTAAAAAAACCCTCTTACCGAACAAAAGTTAGGCGCTTGGGTAGATATAACTATTAAGAAGAAACAGGCCTGAAATCTCCCAAAAGATAGTAAACCTTTCACCTACTCGGACGAGCGACATAGGAAATAACCAAAGTCCAACTGTGAACAAGAACTAAGACCCTTAAAGGAAACAAAACACTTGAGTAAGAAACTAACTGTTACGATCCTATGCGGTAAGCTGACTTGCAACAGGTAACTACTCCTCTTTGGGTTGGATGAATATGACCGGGCCGTTGTTATAGTCCGGTATGGGCGTGGCACTAATCTCAGCCACCAGGGTAGGAGTACTATTGCAACGAGTAGTACTGGGCGGGTTTCCACTATTGCTCTTAGGCCTATGCCTACGTTGTATGGATAGCCGAACCCTATGGTTCCTATCGCACAACGCCAATAGAGGAGAGGAGAGGTAAAGAGGTAAAGTAATTGAATAGGAAAGAACTTAGATGGTTGCGTGAAGAGTCCTAGATACAGGCTGCCTAGAGTCCTTATATAGGTACTCTTCCCTTAACCCTAACCCTGGTAACTCATACCTATGAGTCACATAACCTCGATGACTCATATTAAGTCATAGTATGAAATCCATCAACTGACCCCTATGAGTCAACTGCACAACCTTCCAAATCCAATCATAACTCGTAAAACTAGTCATGTGCCCCAAAGTGGTCACATGCGCGAAACCCATGACTCGTAATGTGAGTTATATGCGGAACTCATTACATCATATGACTCACAAGTGTGAGTCATGCGCACGATCAACCAATTACAATATAACAATGATTTGCACTATTGTCCATCATGTGAAACCCCATGACTCCTAATGAGTCATAGTGCGAAATAAAACATCCTTATGACTCATAACTATGAGTCATGCGAAATTCTGCCTTGCTTAGTCACCAATCGTGACACCAACCTGAACAATCAATTTGGCCAACGGAACAACATTCCAAATCCCACCTAAACAGAAGGGTACGCCGGGTGGCGGGGGCAATTAAATCCTCAACCATGAAGAGGCGAAAGGAATCAAGCTGAAGTCAGTTGGTAGGCTGATAGAGGAGGAGGGAGTCTGTAGTAGACACTGTAAATTGCTGTATCCTCCAGATATTGTGGCAGTATAGTTCCAGCAGAAGGGGGAGCAGTAGGGTGTCAGCTGATCAACCGTCAAGAAGAGAGGAGAGAAGAAAGTAAGGATAGAGGAGGGGTAGACCCAAGGACCAAAGGAGTCGTGTGTATGGCCATCTAGGCAGTTGTCACAAATCGTGACTTAGCAATATGGAACGTTTCACATGACTCACGATTTGTGAGATCATTTATGATTATGAATGTTTGATTTGATTTATGTTTATGATTTCATGACTCATGATTGTGAGGTCATATGATGTTATGATTTTCGCACCTGACTACAAGTATGAGTCAGGGGTTTCACGCATGTGACGCGATTAGCGCACATGACCTTTATGGAAATCGGATACCATGTGGATTGTATACTATGACTCAAATTGTGAGTCATAGGATGTTTGTTATACTATGACTCACACGGCAGTCATAGTAAAGAGGTGACTCATAGTAAAGTCACCAGGGTTAGGGTTGTGGGAAGAGCGCCTATATAAGGAGGGTCACGGACACAGATAGCTAGCTCTTCACGCAACCACCTAAGTTACTTCCTATGTTATACTTTTACTATTAGTTCAATCAACCTTTTATTCTTATTACGACCATCCGTTTATATCACCGACCGAAAGGTGATTCGAGGAACGTATCGCTAAGAAGCAGTCGCACGGGCTAGGAGTGGAAGGACTCAGCGTTCCCTAGGCGACATAAGGCTACGAGACCTGAAGAACGGTAAGACGAGTGGTACGTATCGTTACCTGTTGCTGTTAGAGATGATAGTGTGCCTTGTCCGGCAGACTAAGGATAGGTTTGTAAGATTTGGTTGCGTCTTTTGCGACACTTAAGGAATACAAAACGGATTCACCTACAGATACAGAAGTACCAGACTTCAACGATCCACAAACTTTCTTAGGTCTACAAGCAGAACTTGGACAAGCATTAAGCGAGATATCGCGAGAAGGATCCCCAAGGCCTCCGAGCCCGGTCACCCCGGAAGCGAGATCAAGATCAGGGTCAGTAAGCTCAGGAGCATCCCCAATACACAGAATGTCGGGGGTAGCAGGACCCGCGGATACGATAACTCTCACGAGAGAACAACTTCAGGAGTTGATCAGAATGGTTCAGGAAAATCGACAAGAACAGACGGTGCGGAGACCAAAAATCAAAACCCCGGATACGTTTACAGGAGACCGTACCAAACTGCGAGCATGGCTAGTCCAACTTGCAATGTACTACACAGCACTAGGCTGGGGGGAAAATGAAGACGGATTAAAAGTGGACTTCGCCAAATCCCTACTGAGAGAATCAGCAGGCAAATGGATTACTCCATATGTGGAAGGAAAGACCCCTGCCACATGGAATAACTGGGCAGAATTTCAAGCCACTCTACGCATCCAATTCGGCGACGTGGATGCTAGGGAAACGGCAAGAAATAAAATCGAGAAATCAAGCAAGGAAGCCGGAATGTAACTGATTTCTGGAACGAGCTACGACTATTGGCAACAGAGGCAGAATACGACGAAGCAACCCTTGGAAGGGCCTTCCTAAGAGGCTTACACGAAGAAATTCAGAACGCATGGGCCATGAGGGCTCAAGACTTCACGACAACTGAAGAAATGGCGGTAGGGGCCATTAATCAAGAAAACCGCTTGGACGTTATCAAACATGTGCAAGGAAGGTCAAAG